>NW_004624898.1:3536289-3553623 GCF_000247695.1 Heterocephalus glaber | reverse complement strand
GATCTCCTTTTGTTGCCAGTTAAGTGGGTCCAGGTGGTTGAGTATCAGAGTGTTCCATCTCATTTCCCTTTGGGGTTGCTGTAAGTGATCTGGAAGTCTGGTTTTGAGACTTATTTACATGTTTTCTCATTTTGAGTTGGGGGGGTGCTGTTGGTGCCTGCACGGATTACCTCCTTTGAGCTGGAAGAGGTGGGACAGGGGCCAGGAGCTGTGGTAGGTATGGTGGGCCAAAAGCCTTTTCCTGTGGGCTGGGAGCAGCGGGAATGATGGTCGCTAGGAAGCCCCTTTCTCTGGACCAGGAGCAGTGGGATGGCATCTCAGAAGCCCCTACCTCTAGGCTGGGAGTTGTGGGAGGGATGGTGGCCCAAAAGCCCTTTCCTCTGGGCTGGGAGAAGTGGGATGGTGGTTCAGAAGCCCCTACCTCTGGGCTGGGAGCAGCGGGACTCAGGTTCTGGTGGTCCAGTGTCCTCTGCGTCTTTGTAGTGTGGAACCAGGTGGCTGTACAGAGCAGCGGGGAGCGGGTTCCAGTGCAAAAATTTTATTTTGATAATAGTGTACCTATGAATTTTTAGACCTGTTGCATTGTTTAATGTTGAAACCTGGATAATCTATCCTATCTCCTCAAACATGAATCTCTTCTTCATCAGGAAAACTTTCAATGCCCTTTCTTCTAGCTTTTAGAAATATTGTTTTAGAATTATTGCTTTCTATAGTCACCTTACTGTGCAGTAGTACATCAGAACTTCTTGCTCCTAAATGTAAATTAGTACACATCGGTCACCCTTTCTCCATAACACTTACTTACACTCTGTAGATCCTGTTGACCACCATTCTATATTCAACATCTGTGAGATCAAATTTTTTATATTTTACATATGAATGAAGTTATGTCTTCCTTAATTTTTTGGGCCTAGCTTATTTCACTGTGGATAACAATCTCCATTTCCATCCATGTTGTTGCAAATAGGATATCATTTTTATTGACTATTATTCCAACGATTGTATATATTATATTTTCTTTGTACATTAATCAGTTGATGGACATTTGAGTTGTTTCAGTTTCCTCACTTTTATGAACATTGTTGCATTAAACATGGGAACACAGATATTTCTTCAATATTCTGTTTTTATTTTATTTTATTGACATATGCACAGTAGTGAGGTTTTTGCATCATAAGGTAGGTCTATATTTAATTTTTTGAGAAACCTCCATATTGATTTCCTTAATGGTTTATACTAAATCATCTTACTACCAACAGTGTGCAAAGGTTCCTTTTTTTCAATTTTTGGAATTAGCCATTTTTACTGGAGCGAGGTGATACCTCATTGTGGTTTTGATTTGCGTTCAACTGATGATAAGTAATACTGTGCAGTTTTTCAATATATTCTTAGTCATTTGTCTACTTTTGATATGTTTATTTATATCTATTATCCAGTATTTAAAATGGTTTATTTTTTCTTTATGGCAGCATAAACCTGCATTGTGTATAAATGCCACATTTTCCTTATTTATTAACCTGTTGATGGACACATAGACTGCTATCAAGATTTAGCTACTATAAATTGTGCTGCTATAAATATGGCTATGCATATATCCATGTAAAATGATGACTTTAACTCTTTTGGGAAGATACCTAGAAGAGGGAATACTTAGGTCAAATGGAATTTTTATTTTAAATTTTTGAAGACTATCCATTCCACACTCATAACATACTGTTAAGTGATATAAGGCACGCAAGGTCTTATATGAGAACAACTATGCAGTCAAATCTTGGTTTGCAAGCACAATTAGTTCTGAAAATATGCTTGTAATCCAAAGCACTTGTATATCAAAGAAAATTTCCCCATAAGAAATAATGAAAACTCAGATGATTCATTACACAACCCAAAAATATTCATATAAAATGATTACAATACTGTCATATCATACAAAATAATAAAGAAAATATAAGATGCAAAGAAAAATAAATTAATCTGCACTTGCCTTTGAAAACCTTTGTGGCTGGTGTGAGGGAGACAAGAGAGGAGAGTTATTGTGTAGGATGTCTTTCACTATCACTAATGGAATCGCTGCTATCTATTGTCTCAACAGAATCCTTTTCATGGAACTTTAACAAGGAACATATGACACATGATTTTGACTCTTTTTGTGGATTTTGTGGAAAAGTGACAATTGCTCACATTACTACAATCTTATTTGGCTGGTGCTTTTCTACAAAATTTTGTAGTTTCCCACAGTTTACACATCTCCTTAATGTCATTTGAAGTGTTAAATTCTTCCACCTTTCTCTCCTCCTTCTCTGCAGAAGAGATCTCCTTCATAACTTCTTGTTGTTAGTGATGTAGATCCATCAGTTCATTGGTGGTCAGCTCCTGAGCATGTTTCTCCACCAGCTCTTGAATATCATCCTCATTCACTTCCAGTCCCTTGTTCTTCCACAATGACACAATTTCATCAACAATTGGCAGCTCTTGTTCAAGAGTAAGCTCCTCTAAATCATGTTCAAAAATGCAATCAGGTCAGTTTTCTCCAAGCAAAATTAGGAGTATTTTGGTGACCACATTCTTGGTTTTATCAATGATCTTGCGAAAGTTCACAATGTGGAAAGGATTTTTCCAAAACTCTCAGGGTAAGATTTGCTCCTTCAGTCAACTCAGCATCACTGAAGTGTAAAGACATCACTTTAGTGTAAAGGTTTTTAGTTTGAAATGACCTGCTGATGCACTGACTTGATGATTTGAGTGGTGTTGGAAGGAATTTGACCTTAATGAACTCAAATTCCTCTAGTGAGTCATCTTCAAATCCTGGAGGATGATCAGGAGAATTATCTATAACCAGTAAGATTTTGAGTAGCATATTCTTTTCTAAAAGGTATTTCTTCACCGCCGGACCAAAGACCTCATCAATCCTTTCACAGAACAAGATCTGAGTGACCCAACCCTTGGTGTTGAGCCACTGCATAGTGCTAAATTGGCTCTTCCACACTTTGCATATCTTGAGGACTTGTGGATTCTTGGAATGATACACAAGCAGGGGCTTGACATTGAAATGCCCACTTGCATTAGCACAAAACAAGAGGATGAGATGGTCTTTCATGGGCTTGCAAACAGACATTGCCTTCTCTTTTTCTGTAATGTAGTTCCTCTTTGGCATTTTTTTCCAAAAAAATTCCCCATCTAATAGCAGTTATAAACTTTTTCTAGCACATAACACTCAGAAACTATGAGCTTCTGGAACTCAGTAAAAAATGCCTCAGCTGCCTTAATGTCCAAATTCGCAACCTTTCCATGCCTCACAACACTATGGATGCCACTTCTCTTAAAGTTATCAAAGTATCCCCTGCTTGCCTTGAAAACATCTTTTTCTGTTGATCTACTTGGCATTTTACTTATGAATTTTTTGTACAAGGCCTTTGTCTTCTTTCCGATAAAGTTCTTAGTCACAGTATCACCTGCTATTTGCTTCTCATTTATCCAAATCAGAGGCAACTTTTCTACATCTTCCAGAACACATGGCCATTGCTTTGATATTCTTGTGATTCCTTTTGCTGCATCTTAACCCCCTTATTGTTTCTTCTTGTGCAAATAGTCAATGTAGACTTATAAGATCTTGCAGTTTCAACCACTCACCTTATTTGCACTTATCAATGGTTTCCTTTTTAACTTCCACCGTAATCATCTTTTTCTTTTCAACCTTTTTCTTCATATGGGACACTATATACACTAGCATGAATGTTGAACACAGTAAAGTACTAATAAACTCTTGCCATGTATTATATTTAATGTAACTGGCAGTAAGACAGCAGAGAAAAGGGTAGGCAGCCTGACCTAGAATTAAGCAAAGCATTTATAAGATTACTCTTGTATGGAAAAGCAAAGAACTGTCTATAGGTGCTTTGAGATTACAAAAACTACACTAGTGCCAGTTGTGAGAACCTTCCAACATTATGAGAAATCACAGATTTCTGCCAAATACTGCAGCCTGAGACCAAACATCCAAGCATGGGCGATAACCACCCATAATTCTGCAACAAGAGAGAAAAAGACCTATTGGCTCAGTTGTGATCATATGATGTTTGGTATTATGTTTTATTGCTATTGCAAGACATTGCTCATTTATCAAGTTAAAATTTATTAAAAATGTTTACTTGTCTTACAGAGCACTTGCAGAGCAGGTTACTCACAATCCAAGGCTTTGCTCTCTCTCTATCCCTCTCTCTCTCTCTCTGAGAAAAGAGAGCAAAATAGAAGAGAAATAGGAAGTAGGGAGAAGTTCATATACTTCTCCAAAGTATATATTCCATTGTTTTAAAAGTATTTTGAAATATATGCTAATTTGTTTCATTTATACTGTTTATCATTTATCTTAGTTTGTTGAAAACAAACTTTGTATTATTATCTGTTTCTTTTTTGTAAGAATATTTTTGGTTTATGTCATACTGAGCAACTACTTTGAAGACAACGATACACAGTGTAATAACTTATTATCCTCTTATTATTTGGTTATAAAACTTGTTTGATTATTTCATAAAATATAATATTTTTAATATTTAAGAAAATAAAACAAAAATATGGTTGTTAAATTCTAAAAATTTAAAAGTGAATTTTGTTTCTTTTGCTAGTAAGCTTTTAGATACCCATATATGTTCTGAATAAACACTTCTTGCTAGTTCTCCAAATCTGTACATTATCCCTTCTCTCTATTGATCATTTCCTTTGTTGTGCAGAAGCTTTTTAGTTAGATATAATCTTGTCTACTTTTCTTTTGTTTCCAGTGTTTTGGAGTTCTTGAGAAAAAAATCTTATTCATTATTATGTCCTGAAGTGTTTCCCCTAGAATTTTCTTCTAATAATTTCAAACTTTCTGGGCTTATATTTCAGTATTAAATCCATTTGAGTTTATTTTTGTTATTTGTGAAATATAGATGACTAGCTTTATTCTTCTACACATGAATATCTAGTTTTCCAGCACTACTTCTTGAACAGAATATTACTATTCAATTTATGTTCTGCAAACCTTTGTAAAAATTAGTTGTCTCTATATACAAGAGTTTACTTCTAAACTTGCTGTTCTTTTCCACTGGCCTTTGTATTTTTATGCCAATACCAGGCTGCTTTGTTCACTACAGCTTTCTGGTATATTTTGAAGACAACACAATACTCCCTACTTTTTTTTTTCTCAAAATACTTTTTATTTATGGTGACATTTTTGTGTCACTATACAAATTGTAGAATTTCTTCTAGTTCTGTAAAAATCACATTACTATTTTAATAGGGATTTTATCACACCTGTAAATCATTTTGTGTAGTAAAGACATTTTAACCATATTGATTCCTCCAGTGACTGAACACAAGATGTTGCTCCATATTTTTGCATTCACTTTGGTTTTTATTTTATTACACCAATTTTTCATTTTCTGGGCAAAATTTATTTCTAGGTTTATTTATTGCATCCACTGGAAAAGAGTTTGCTTTCTTGATTTCTATCTCAGACAATTGGCTATTTACCTATAGCACTGTTACATATTTTTGTGTGTTAATTTGTAACCAGTAATGGTGCTGAATTTATTCATGATTTCTACTAATTTTTGCTGTAATTTTTGGAATTTTCTTGAGGAGTTATGTTGGCCACATAGAATTTTTTGAAATAATTTCATCTTTCATTTTTTGAAATTACTTCATGAGAATTATTATTACCTTTTCTTAAATGTTTGGTAGAATTCACCAGTAAACCATCTGGTCTTGGAATTAGTTTTTTCTCAATCTCGTTTCTTGTAATTGTTTTCTACAGTTTTTCTATGTCTTCATGACTCAGTCTTAGTAAAGTGTATATGTCTAGCAATTTTTACATTTCTTCTAGATTATCAAATTTGTTTGTATATAATTATTTATAATATTCTCTAATGATCTCTCATATTTCTCTGGTGTCAGTTGTAATGGTTCTCTTTTCATATCTGATTTTATTTCTTTGAGTCTTCTCTCTATTTTTCTTCATTAATCTAGCTAAACATTTGCCAATTTTGTTTATCTTATGTAAGAATTCACTATTTCATTTCCATTGTAAATTTTTAGATTCCACCATATTTATTACTGCTGTGATCTTTTATTACCCTGCTCCGCACACTAATTTTAGGTTTAGTGTGTTCTTGTTTCTCTAGTTCCTGGAGATGCAGAGACAAGTTGTTCATCTGAAATCTTTCTACTTTTTTATTCATTAAGATTATTGGTACATATTAGGTATACAATATGATGACATTCATCATTGGGAGTTTGTACATTTAACATGATATATCTTGATTCTTATTTTCCCCCCTTCCCCTGCCTTCCTTTCAACCCCTCTACCCCTTCCATTTACAAAGACTGTTTCCATTTTTTCCTTTTCTCATATTTTTTCCTTTTCCTTTTTTCCTTTCTCCTACCCTTCTCACTTTCCCTTCCCCTTTAACCTATTCTTCTGCTTTCACATTATCTATTATACATTTTGATCCTTATTTATACTTTCAGTTTCTCACACCAGAGAAACTATTTGGTATTTACACATCTGTGTCCTATTTATTTCACTTAAGAGTATGGCCTCAATGTGCATCTGTTTAGCTTGGATGTGGGCACTGATATATATTTCCCTTAGTACTGCTGTTGTGACATTATATAGGTTTTGGTATTTTGTGCTCTGCGTGCATCTTTTTCAAGAACTTAAAATTTACTTCTTGATTTCTTCCTTGATTCATTGCTTGTTCAAATGTCAGTTTTTCAAATTTCATGTCTTTATGTTTTCCAATTTTTTATGCTTGATTTCTAGATTTATTGCATTTTAGTAAGAAAAAATATTGGATATGATTTATCTTTTAATGAGTTGAGACCTGTTTTGTAGTGAATCCTATGGTTTCTCCTAGGGAATGCTACATATGTTGATGAGAAAAATGTGTATTTGGCAGCTGTTTGATATTATGTTCTGTAGATGTCTGTTAGGTCCACTTGGTTTGGTCTACAATTTAACTCTGATGTTTCTTTGCTGATTATCTGTCTCAATGATATGTCTGTTGCTGTAAATAAGTTATTAATCACCAGCTATGATTGCATTTGGGTCTATCTCTCCCTTTAGGTTTATTAAAACTTGATTTTTGTATTTGGTTCTCTGATAAATATTTAGAATTGATATTTGTTTTTGCTGAATTGACCATTCAATCCCTTGTCATAATATAATGCCTTCCCTTGTCTTTTGCCACTGCTTTTGATCTAAAGTCTAATTTATCTAATAGTAATATAGTTATTGATGCTTTCTTTTGCTTTCATTTGCATGGAGTATTTTATGCTATCCTTTCACTTTCAGTCTGCATGTGTTCTTAGACATGAAGTGAGGTTTATTTTGGCAACAACGTATAGTTAATATTTTTATCCACTCTTTCACTCTATGTCATTTAGTTGGAGAAGAAAATATTGCCTTCCCTCCATCTTTCTTTCTTTCTTTTTTCTTTCTTCCTTTCTTTCTTTGTCTTACTCTCTCATATTGTTACTTGATTACATGAATTGGGCTAGCAGTGTATTTGTATTTTGATTCTTGCTTTTTAATTTTGGTTTGAGTATTACAATCTTTTTGCTTTGTTGTTACCATTAGGCTAACAAATCACACCTTATTACTACAAAAATTTATTTTAAAATGACATCTACTTAATATGATCATAAAAATGAAAACATGAACAGGAAAAACAAGATAAAAAGTACTCATAGGTCTCTAGTTGCTTTTAATTCTTCCCCTAATTTTTAATTTTTGATATCACACTTATATCTTTTCATATTGCCTATTACTTAATATTATTGTTTTTTATTGTCTTTGTATTCATACTAAACATATAAATGATTTATGCATCACACTTGCAAATATTACAATGTTCTGAATTTATTTGTCCAATTTTTCATACCAGAGGATTTTGTACATTCTTGCATTTTATTTTTATTCATTAATGTATCTCTTTCAGTTTGAAGAACTTTTAACATGTCTTTTAACACAGGTCTGGTGGATATTCTCTCAGTTATAGTCTCTGGGTATGTTCTCTCAGTTTTTGTTTGAGTAGAAAAGACTTTATCCTGCCTTAATTTATAAGGTGTAGTTTTATGGGTATAAATATGACATTTGTTTTCTTTAGTATTCTAAAAATCTCCTGTCATTCTTTCCTGGCCTGTGAGGTTTCTGCTGAGAAGTTTGTGGTCAGGTTTTACTTCTTTCTTTTCTCTCATGGCTTTGAGAATCTTCCATTTATCTTTCTCTTCTGAATGTTTGATTAAAAGGTGTCTTTGGGTAGGCTTGGTTGAGTTATAATTGACTAATGACCTGTGACCTACTATCTGGACAATTCTCTAGCTTTGTGGTGCTTTGGGTTATGATTTCTTTGAATAACCTTTCAATGCTTTTACCATTTTCAATTCCTTCTTGAACATCAAATGACACAATTTTTGTTGTTTTAATATTTTCCCAAAGTTCTTGTAATTTTAAAAAATTTACTCTTAAATTAACCAATGAACCTAGAAAGAATAGTCTGTCCCTGCAAGCCTCTCTTAGGGAAAGGTTAGGCAATTTCTGTTCCACAGTTACTATGCTATGATCAAACACTGCACCATTCTGCCTGGTTCTGTGTAGTGCCACTACTGATGGAAATCTCAGGCTCTTTTGTCACATCTGTGACAACTAAAGCCACAAGGCTTTATTCACACTTTAAGCTCAGAGTCCACCAAAACCACCATGACTCTTAGGATCAAGACCTATGATTCTGGTGCACTGTTTACGAATGTGTTAAACTCGTGGCCCAAGAGCATTACAAACAGCCACTGGTGATGCTAGCTAGAATAGAAATCTTGTAGATTGGCTTCATGTGCCTTCCCTCACCCCTGGAAATGTTCCTGAGGCTCCATTCACATAAAGGTCTAAGGAAGTTATCCATTAGGATCTTCCTGGTCTCATGGAGATGTACTTTTCAAGCTTTTTTATTTTTAAAGAACATTTTATTAGTATATAATTTCATACATAGTAATTAAATTCATTGTAGGAAATTGGAACATATACATGCCACAAACTGTTTCTTTTTTTCTCCTTCTTCTCCTCCCCTCCTTCCTGTCCAAGGATCACCAGATCCCTCATTCATATCCAGAAAGTCCATCCCCCTGCTTCTTATCATCTATCCAAACTCAGGACCTTGCACTTTTCAGGCAGGTGCAGCACCACTGAGCTACATCCCCAGCTATTTTTCTCTTTAAATTATACTTATATAAGAGAAACTATGTGATATTTAACCTTCTCTGTCTGATTTATTTTATTTAGTATAATGGCGTCAAGGTGCCTCCATTTTCCTACAAATGAGTCAAATTTATCCTTCTTTATGCCTGAGTAGTGCCAAATATATATGTGTGTGTGTGTGTGTGTGTGTGTGTGTGTGTGTGTGTGTATTTTTATATCCATTCATCTGTTGTAAATGGGCATATAGGCTGTGTCCAAGATTTAACTACATGAGTTGTGTCTTAACCTTGTCTGGAAATATCTTTACATCTCTTTCATCTCTCAGCTTTGTTTGGAATATCTTTGTTTCTCCTTATTTGTAAAGGCTAGGTTTTCTTGGAACAGGATTCTTAGTTGACACTTCTTTTTTTTCCAGTTCTATAAAAAAATCTCATGACATTTTCCTGGCCTGTAAATTTCATGCTGAGAAGTCTGCTGTCAGGTGAATTGGGATACCCCTACATATGATTTGTTTCCTTTCTCATAATCTAGACAATTTTACTTTTCTCTTTAATCTTTGAGAGCTTCATTATAACATATCTTGGTGTCACCTAGGTTGTGTTAATCATGACTGGTGGCCTTTGATCTTCTTATACCTGAATAATTCTATGCTTCTCTAGTTTTAAGATTTCACTTGTTGTTTTTTGACTAAGCCTTTGTCTTGAATCCCTCTTGAACCTCAATTACCTGAATAATTGCTCTTTAAATTTTCTCATACATTTCCAGTAAGTTTTCATTTCTTCTTGTTTTTCTGCTATTATTCCCGCCAAAAAGATTTGCAAATAGATTGGCTTTAAGGTCATTAATTCTTGTTTTTCTTTGTGTATCCTGACTTTGACACCTTTTATTATGTTTTTACTATCAGTCAGTACTTTTTTTAGTTCTAGAGTTTCTGTTTGATTGTGTTTAATTGCTTCCATCTCTTTTTAAAATTTCTCTGTGAGAGTTTGGAATATTTCTTCTTGGTTTCTTCAAGTTCCCCAAGTTTTCCAAAAGTAGATGTTTTAAATTACCTACTTTGAAATTCTCCCAAACTGACTACTGTCTGCTAAGTTTCTAGAGTCTTGTTTTGACTATCAGATGAGTCCATAGTTCCCTTGAGTGTTCTCAATACTTTTTGGCATACAACATCACCTGTGTGTTGTAGGATTATTATTTCTGCATTCTTAATCTGGATTTGTCTGTGTCTTTCTTTCTGGAAATTCTAAGAGGTTACTTATTTTCTCTTAGCTTGTAGATACTTGTACTATTTCTGTACTGGATGGTGATTAGGTTCTGGGTTGCTGTTGATATGTTATGCCTATTTCAGTACTCCAGGGCTGAGATTTGTTCCAAATATACTATTGCTGTGACCCTCATGTATTTCTGTTGGCACTAGAACTGTTTGAGAGGCATGCATTAGGATGTGGGCTGTTTTTCCCAATGTCAGGTTTTACCGATTCTTCATAAGTTTCAGGGCAAAGTCTTATGCTTACCGTACTGTACAACTCCATAAAATTACGTACCTGGGAATCCTGCCAAACTGACTACTGTCTGCTATCTCTCAACATAGTATAATACCTGAAGTTGTGTGGTGCTGATGAAGGCAGTCTCTTGGCCATCTGCATAAATGCTAATCTTGGTCCACCCTGAGTTCCATAGCTACAAGAAACTACACATTTTACTGAGCCTTTTCCCATAGCTGGTTGTGATGTAGGTCAAAACAACAGTTTGTTTTCCTGAGATACTGATTTCTGCTGGTACTATGGCAATGCCAGAGCCCAATATAAAAGCACTGATCTGATACTAGTTTTGTTTTTCAAGGTCTCAGAAGAGGTGTTAAAGATCCTTTCTTGGACAGCAAGGCTGCTACTAATCTAAGTCACACTAGAATTTCACAGTTGTAAGGACATATATAGTCTTGGAAGTGGGGGGGATGTCCTCCAAGCCCACTCCAATGCCCGAAATAATGCAGACTGAACTACCCATTGGATGCACAGGTTTCCTTTTGATGCTAACACCAGTCTCAAGGCTAATATTGTGAGCTCTGGACTGCATACAGGGAATTTATTTCAACAAGTGCTTATTCGTACAATTGAAATTATCACTGAGCTCCAAAAGAAAGAACTGAGCTATATTTTACTTCTTGCACCCTAGAGAGTGGAGCCTTGATTCTAGATCTATTGCTGGAGGTTGTAGTAAGGGGGATGGAGGCAATCATTGCCTAGCTTAAAAGTTTCAAAGCCCCCATCTGCAGATAATGGCCTGGTATGAGTGATCTTGAGGTATTTTTCAGCACTTCTTTTCTCTGTGATGGACTTAATAATTGGTTTTAGGACTAAAGCTTGGATTTAATTCTAAACTCCCCCAAGCAAGAGATGTCTTTCTCCATGATGGGTTTCTTAGAATTGGGGGATTTTTGACACAGACAACTCACTTCTTTCCTTCTCAAAATCATCTTTTCTTTTTTATATTAAAAGCAGCCAGTATGATCTCTTTTTTTCTTTCTTTCTTTCTAAGTTCTTTTATTGGTACATTTTAGGTATACAATTCATTTACATTTATCATTGGGTGTTTGTACCTGTACATGATGTATCTTGGTTCTTATTTTTCCCGCATTACCTGTGCACCCTTCACCTCCTCCTCCCTTCCCTATTTACACACACATCATTTACATTTTCAGTATGATCTCTTACTTGATTTCCTTAGCTCTTGTGAAGGTTAGTTGTTATGTCGAATAGCTGTCCAAATAGGCAAGTCTGTGAGCAGATGATCCATGGTGAATATTATCCATTCTCCCATCAATTTGCTTCACTAATCACTTTAAATATAAATTAAATTAACTCTCCAAACAAAATACATGGATTGACAGAATGAACAAAAAAGCTATCCAACTATATGCAGTCTATAAGACATTCAATTTAGATATAAAAGTTACAAATAGCTTGAAACTTACTACCTGCAAAAATGATCCCTTATAATTAGTAAACAAAAGAAACCTGAAGTCAGTAATACTAGCACCAAGTAGGCACTAAATCAAAAAGTTTTATGAGACAAAAATAACTTTGAATATTAATGCGTCAATTCTTAAATGAATCTGAGGCTGGAAAAATAAAAGTGGGTGGGGGAAGGAGAAAAAGGAATTGAAATGTGTTATGTACATGTACCAATTCCCTATAATGAATATAATCATTATGTACTGCAAACATATACTGATAAAAGTAAAAAAAGAAGATAGCAAAATTATAAACAAAAATGTTAAGATGCGTGTATCGATGATCCCCTCATGTGCTTATATGCTTATGTGTGGGGCCTTTGAAAGGTGATTGTATCATGGGGGCATTACACTCATAAGTACATTCATCTACTGATAAATTTACAGCTAAATGTGTTATTAAGTGGTGCACCTTGGTCAGAAGACATAGGTTAATAAGGATGTGGCCTGGAAGGGTTTATATCCCTCCCTGGCTCCTCTCTTCACTCTATTTCCTGTCCACCACCCTGTGACCAGCTCTCACCTGTTATGTCCCTTTGCCATGCCATCCTGCTTTGGAGCCAGGCAACTGTGGGCTGAAACATGATCCAAATTGAAGCTCTCCTTCCTTAAATTGTGGGTGTCTGGTATTTTGTTCCAGTAGAAAGGAAAGTAACTAAGACAGATTTTAGTACCAGAAAAATGGGGTTGTTTCTGTGACCCTACCTGACCATGTATTCAAAAGCCTTGGAAAATGGTTCATGGGAGGAATTTTGAATGATTTGGACATGCCAACTGGAGAAGCAGATTGAGAATGCTATAAGTTGAGCTCGATAGGAGATTTTGGTTTGAGCTCAGAGGAGTAGAATGAGAATAGAAATGCAGACAATAAATCCAGGCTCAGGAGGATTTGATTGTTTTTAGTTAGAAACAAGGCATTGGTAGGTGGCTTCCAAGCCATATGTGTTACATTCCAGTAGAATATTTCTTATACAATTTGCTTATGTCCTGAGAAATTGGAGGAGTCTTTGAGATTAAAGATGACAGGCTAATTAATCTGGCAAGATAATTCCAAGACAGCTCAGCATTCAGGTTGTGGGATGGATACTGGTGGAGGTTGTTAGGCAGCTCTACATTTAGAATCAAGAAAAAAGGCATAATTGAATGATTTTAAATGTTTTGGGTTTCACTAAAAGGAAACACATGTAAAGTTGAGGCCAGAAAAGTTGGAGTATAGGAGAGCTTGGTTGTTGGAAAATGTAGTATTAAAAGGAAGTCAAAGACCTTACAATAGATGTCTTAAGAGCATGGGAGGAATCAGAAAGATCTCACCCCTCAGAGGCTCAAGGGTGGAAAAGTGAACAACTTTTCTTTGAGCAAAGAGCCCTAAGAAACACTGATCAAGAAAGGCTGCTTAGAAAATTACCTTTCTGATATTTGGTTCACAGTGCTTAACCATCCAGGCTCTCAAAGGTCTTAGCAGACAAGACAGCAAAGGAGCTGGCAACTGTTGGAGCTGACGGCAGACCTTAGCATCTCACATGTGATGCAGGTTTTATGGGCATGCAGCAAACAAGAATTGTGGAGTCAGGAAGGCTTGCATCCAGATTTTAGAAGAATCCTTGGGAGGCCCAGAAGCATGCTCCTGAGAAAGCAGTGCACGAAGTTATGAGAGTAATGCCGTAAGTGCTGTAGACATCCCAGAAAGCTAGAGAAGACAGGAGCACGAACTGTCTGAGGAACACCACAAGGAGTGAGCAAAGCTAGTCCAAGAGAGAAGCCATGAGGGCTATAACCACTAGCAATGCCTTAGGAGCAGGATCACACAAGCCCTTCGGAGTTCACATCTCACCACATTTTGCCGTGTGCTAGATGTAGTGCTTGGCCTGCTGAATTTTGATCTTTCTTTGGACCCATTGGTTTCTATTTCCTCCCTTTTGGAATGGGAATGTGTATTCTGTACCACTGTATGGTGGCAGTGTTTAACTTTCTTTTTGTTTTTAAAGGGGTTCATAGTAAAGAGTTTGACTTAAGTGTCCGAGGAGACTTTGGACTTGGACTTTGAATGAGCAACTTATAAGCCCACATATAAACCTTTATAGATCTCTCTCTCTCTCTCTCTCTCTCTCTCTCTCTCTCTCTTTCTCTATGTCTTTCTCTCTCGGTTTAACTCTCCCTCTCTATCCTTTTTCTTTCCTTTACCTGGATTAACATATTACATATGTACCTGTATCAAAGTTAATAATACTTCCCATTTCTTTTACCTTATTTTTAAGCATTTAATATTTATTGTTTATTTTTGCTATTGGTTTGAAATCTACTTGGAGAAAGTCCATGTGTTATGCTTTGTAGCATCCCAGCATTGCACCTAGAAAAATTTCTTGCCTATTTTGTTTCATTTTCCATGAATAATGAATGATAAATAAACAAATAATCAAAACCACCACAGAAACCTTGATTTATGAGAAATACTTATGGATTTTTTTTCTGTGATTATTCACATGCCTTTAAAAAATGAATCTAAATCATTTACAGTCTGAATGCTTAATAAGAATGAGAATGCATGTTAAATGTGTAAAGGACAAGAAATATGGGTTCCTTCTGTTTTCAAAAAATGTCAGTATACCTCCAGCAGTCAAGAGTAAACACAAAAGCATACTCATAAAAGTTCAGTAAAATAATCAACTAATTTAGAAGTAAACTTTTATTTTAAAGAAAAAAAAATTCTTCAAGTGAAAGACAATATACACATATCTGATTCCACTCACTTGTTTGAGTTGTTTAGACAGACTAAGGAACAAGATGGGCCATTTTATATCAATAAGGTATGAACAACGAATATAGTGACAGATTAACTTTTTAAAAATCCAATATAGTAAAAGACACATTGCCATTAACTCCCCACAAAATCCTCACCTTTGCTTCAAACACAGTTATCCCATTATTCTTGCCACTTTCTGAAACAGGTCTGGAAGTCCTCTTTTGTGAGTGTCTAATTACACTGTCATGGCTGCTTCCAGGTTCTTAATTGATGTAAAATATTTATATTTCATGGTCATTTTCCCTTGGGGAAGAGCCAGCTTCAATAAATAAGGTAGATGAGGACACATCATAACATTTTTATATGCCTGTTTTTCTATAGGATTGCACTTGATAACAGAATTCTACATAACTGCGTCAGAAAGTGACAAGTATAATGGGATGTGTGTGTTTGAAGCAAAGAATTGTATTTTGAGGGGGATTACTGGCAATGTGCCCATTAATATTTTTAAATTTAAACATTCACCATTTTTTTCAATCACACTTTATATACTATTAAGACATTATTATTCTTCTTTTTTAACCCCACTCTCTCATAATCTTTCCTATTCTCATACCTTAACTTTCTGATTTTTTGCAGACAACTCATAATTCTGGAGGCCTCTGATTGCTATGTAACCACTTTTCTTACAAACTTAATCAGCAACAAAATTGCTCCTCACAATGTCCTTATTCACTTCTAAAATAATTAAATTAAACATTCTCTCTGAATTGCTTCTGTAATTTCTCAGTTAGGATTGTTTGCCTATTCCTGACATTCTCACTACATCATTCAAGAATACATAGCAAGGGCCAGGGACGTAGATCAATGGTAGAGCACTTAATTAGAATGTGTGAGGCCCTCTCATCTCTAGTACCAAGAAGGAAAAATAAATTCAGTGATGTTTTAGAGTTATGAAAGCTCTAATGCTCATTTTTAATTCATCTCTCCAAGTTTCTTATCTAAAGAAAGCCAGAAGTTAGAGTCATTTTCTTGGCAGATCCAGGGCATGGATACATAAGGGTAATGGAACCTCAAAGGATCTCAGAGGGAAAAAAGACACATATCCCAGTGGGACAAAGTTGGTCAATCATAAATGCGATCTTACTACATAATGAAAGAGACATTTCAAATCAGAGTATTCAATAAATGGTACAAGGACAATCATCACATTTCTGCTTAACACTGTTGACATCTCATCCCACTCTGATTAAAATCCAAATTCTTGACAGCAATCCATAAAATGACACAACAATCTGGCTCCAAAAATAAGTACCTAACTTCATTTCCTACTAGTCTTTTCCTTGCTCACTTACATTCTGGCCACACTTAGCTCTAACAAGAAACCTCTAGCTAGGTACAGTCTGTCTTAAGGCATCAGCAACTGGATTTTCCCTCTCACTTTATTCTGGGATTCATTCAAATGAAATCAATTATGATGCCTTCTCTGTCCATTATGTAAAATAGCACCCCCATGAAATCCAAACCTATTTCTCTGTTAACTTATAATTTGCTATTTTTTCAAAGTAATCATCACAGTGTGATGTATACATACATAGAATACTGTGTGGAGGGACACAGGAATCAATTTTCACTCTATGCTACAAATTTTAATATGTGGGAGTCAGGATGTTTCTGGTCATTTTCTTCTCCAAAAGTACCACTGGAAAAAATCTCTCTAAGTGCTAGGATATTGCCATATCATTATGTAAAAATTTAAGACCTAAATATAACCTGAGGAGCCTGTGGAGTAGGGGATGATTGTCTCCTGCAAGTGGGATGCAAGTTTCAAGAGAAAAGAAACTTTAACACTTTTACTCACTGTCTAGTCAAGAGTGAATCTGAGGTCTGTGCATGCCTTACCGAGGTCCCAAGTCATGCGGAAGATGCCGAATCACACCGCTGCAGACAGGCAGGTCTGCCCACGCCCTACCGAGGTCCCGAGTGGCACAGAACACGCCAAATCAGCCCACTGAAGACAGGCAGGTCTGTGCACGCCCTACCAAGGTCCCGAGTAGCACGGAAGATGCTGAATCACCCCGCTGCAAACAGGCAGGCACCTGGTTCCACACTACAAACACGCAGAGGACACCAGACCACCAGACCAAGGTACTGAGTCCCGCTGCTCCCGGCCCAGAGGTAGGGGCTTCTGAGCCGCAGTCCCACTGCTCCTGGTCCAGAGGAAGGGGCTTCCTGGTCACCATCCCTCCCACTGCTCCCAGCCCAGAGGAAAGGGCTTTTGGGCAATCTTCTGTCCCGCTGCTCCTGGTCCAGAGGAAGGGGTTTCCCGGCCACCATCCCTCCCACTGCTCC
>NW_004624898.1:3518735-3530934 GCF_000247695.1 Heterocephalus glaber | reverse complement strand
TTATGTAAAGGTACAATTCCCAATGAGAAATGTAATTGTGTTGTATACCTACAATGTACCAATAAAAGAATTTAATAAAAAAAATTTTTTAAAAAGTGAATCTGCCTCTGACTCAGAGCTCATTGCTGCGACATAAATAACATTACCATGGAGTAATTGAATTTCACTCTTATTGAGGAGTCAAGAAAGGGGGTAAAAACATTGTTAGTGAACACTGTAGTCTACATGGATTTTTTCTGTATTCTTCCCATTGGCTCAGTGATTATAGTAAATTTCTAAAGCAAAGGTAAAACTAGAATCAAACTTTGTGATAAATAGTAGGATTTTGCATATACCCACATTGCTATAAGCCAACATAAGGCCAGAGGTGCAGGGGTCTAGGAGTGGTGACAACTCCATTCATCCATTAGAATGTAAGAGAACAGGGTTTTTAACTTTCAAACAAATTTTGTTTATTTTGGTTTTGGGTTTTTAAATTGAGCACTCTATCTGGTTTGATACAAATTCGGAAATGTTTTTAAAACAAGGTACTTCTAGCCAACAATGTTGAGGCATATCTATATTATATCATAAAGTCTTCTTTTTAAAGAAAGTTCTTTACTGATATGGATTTCCAAGATAATAAGTTAAAAAGTTATAAAAAGAAATATCTGCATAACTATAAACTTACTATTCTATCCTAGAACCTAGCTCATGAATGAGTTTTTCTTTTACTCTATGGCTCAGTGTCCTCAAGAAAAAAAATGTAACACACAATGCATGACTTGGAGCCCAGTGGGAGAGAAGACACTAGAAAGAAATATTTGTCTAATACTACACACACACACACACACACACGCACACACATGGGAATTTGTTGTTGTCTAAGGGAGGAAGATTTTTGTTTTTTCCACTTTTATATTCTAAATTTTTAAGAGATCTAAGATTAGTAGCATAACCTCAGTATTATACTATACAAGAAATGATATCATGTCTGACTCTGGCCTCGAAATTAGGGAAAAGTGGTGCATATATGCCTCTTCCTAGCCAGGATGTGAAGCCCGTATGAATTGAGATTCTTCTCTTTTTCATTCAATCTACAAGGTTGTGACTAGGAGTAAGTTTCCCTGGGTATCAGGCATATTAAAAAGAACAGTAAAATAGGACACACATGTATAAATACCGAATAGTTCCTCTGGTGTGAAAAACTAAAAATGTAAATAAGGATTGAAATGTATAGTTGATATTGTGAAATAGGAAGAAAATGTCTAAAGGAGTAGGGGAAGTGGGATGGGTAGGGAAAAGGAAAGAAGGGAAAAGAAAAAATATGAGGAAAGGAAAAACATGGAAACAAAGTCTTTGTAAGTAGGGAAGGGTGGAGGGGGTGAAGGTAGGGCAGGAGAATGGGGAAAAATTAAGAACCAAAATACATCATGTAAAGGTATGAGATCCCAATGATGAATGTAACTGTACTGTATACCTAAAATGTACCAATAAACTTAATGGAAAAAAAATGAACAGTAGTTAACATTTTAACATCTGTGCTATCAATTATTTTCTTGACATAATCTAATTGGAGAGAAAAAGATATGTACAACAAAATCCAAATAAAGTCCACATGGTTTAAAGTTGATTATTTGGGCTGATTTTTTTCAAGCAGAAAAATTGATATTATTATTGGTTATGGTTATATTTTTAGTAAATACATAAAATAATTGCATGACTCACAAATAAATTCATGACATTATCTTCCTCTGAAGATGAAGAAGTATGATACTGGAAAATGGATTTACTATCTATAATCTGATTATGTACAACTATAACTCTATATCTAAAGCACTCATGCCGAAATACTGACATTTGTAAATTTGGGGTGGAGGTAAACAAATGTTTATCTTATATTTTATTTTTTTTCACCAAAACAATTTTTATTTTCAGTGTGGATATGTACACAGGCATGACACAGGTTTGGATTCATTAATTTGTCTTATATTTTATACTTTCTTATATTTTGTTATAATTTTAAAATAAATAACAGAATGCCAAAAATTTAAAATATCTTTATAACTGGCATTTTATTACATTTTCAAAATTGGACAGATCTAGTTAGTATAAAATACATGAAGACTTATGGCATCTGAATAGTATAATCAAAAAGCTTGATAACAAAGACAACCTAGAACTCTCTCACACAAACTATATATTCCTTCTTAACAAATTCTTGAATAAACTAATTGTCACTGAAAAAATTAGACAATTAATTAAATATCTATTATCAAAAGTGTCACTAGGATTAAACTGTTTTATAGCTTCTTACTAGATAATTTTTAAAGAACAAAAATTCTAATGTTAAATTATTTCAGTTCATGGGAAAAGATTGAAAACTCATCAAGTCATATTTTTTAAAGCTGGCACAACTTTAATAACAAAACTTGATATACAGAGCATAAGAAAAAATATATAATTCCAATTTGGAATTCAAATAAAATAATTCTAAATGAAATATTGGTAAATAAAATCTAGGAATGTAACAAATAATTATTTCACCCTGACCAAGTAGAGTTTATTTCATAAATACATGTTTGGTTCAACATCAAATACCTACCATCCTAATTCATTACATTAACAAATTAAAGGGAAAGAAAAATCATATATTTTAACAAAAATAGCTGTGAAAAGACATTTGATAAAATCCAGGAGCCACTTCTAATAACATTAGTATGTAAAACAGGAAGAGTAGAAACTTCTAAACATGTTAATGGCTATTTATCAGTAACCAACAGCAAATATCACACCAGTATGAAATTCTAAAAACATTTACATAAAAAATAAAAATAGGACAGGTATGTGTGTCATTATTGTTATACAACACTGTTCTGGAGAAACCAGCTATATAATAATAATCAGTATAAACATTAGAAGAAATAAAAAAATCTCTATTTACATGTGAAATGATTACCTATCTAGAAAATCCAAAATATTCTACTTTAAAAGTCTACTGTACTTTAGGATTAAAAAAAAAATCACTGGATAAAAGATAAAAATATAAATTCCTGTAGGTTACTTTAATTACCCACAATAACAAGTTACAAATGAGGAAGAAAAACTGTCCAATTCATAATGTTATAATTTGATATGTATAAAAAATACTTACAAAATAACTTCAGGTAGATGATGTGAAGCATATTATTAAAACAAGAGTAAAATTTTCAAAAACTCTTGAATGTTAAAGCTTAATATTATTTAAAAAATCCTTCAAAGGGGAATGCAGAAATGTAATACAACTCTAATTAAGACATCAGACTCTTTTTAAATGTCAAATATATTTCAAATTTTCATATGTCAAGGACAAATTATATGATTAAAAAATGGTAAGACTTGCTTTACCAGATTCTAAATATCTGTGGTCTGCCATTATAATTGCCATTATAATTACATCTATGTCATAGTGGCTCAAATATTTCAAAACTGGTAATCAGATATCTAGTGAATGTAAACAAAATGTGTAGTTGGACTCTATTTTATATCATGGAAAAAATAAATTTCAGACAGATCAAACATTTTAACATTAAAAACAATAAAATAACTAGAAAAATGTAGGTGAAAATTTGTATGACAAGTTAGGGCCAGCCACTTGAAAAAGACACAAAACCAAAAAAAAAAAAATTATAAAAAAAGTCTGCCTAAAATTTTTTTAAATTGTAAAGTAAAATATGTCATCAATAAAGTCAAGATTAATGATATAATAAAAAATCATAATGAGTTACAAATGATTAACTGGACTTTATGATAGGAATTTCTACAAATTTATTAAGAAAAAAAATCAACAATTGAATAGATCAATGAACAAAGGATATAATTGTGAAATTACAAAAGAGAAATGACCTGATAGCAAAACAAATACTCATTGAAATCTGGTAAATGCCAATTAAAGTGACAAGTAATGCAATGTAATTCTTCACCTTTCAGATTTTCAAGCATTAAAGACTTGTAGAAGATACTGGAAATGGGGACTTTCATTTTGAATATTCTAGTACTCTTGTAATATTTCTTAAAATTAAACATATGCCTATTTAGCATTTCTGAGAATCCAACTTAGAAAAATAAAAGCACCAATATATTTTGGCAAAGTTACAATAAAAAGGAAATAAATAACCATTAATAACAGAATGTTGAATGCTTTTTTGGCATCTCTACATATACTCTGTATATGTAGCAGGGGATTAAGAGTGAGAGGTGGTGGCAGAGACAGAAAGATTGTATCTACTAGTCTGGAAGGATGTCATGTATGCAAAGTGGGTAAAGCAATTAAATAAATGCACATAACTTGTCATTTTTACAGAAACTACTGTAACAAACCTTGAGGACAGAGAAAAGAAGGAAGGACACAGGTCATATTTTCAACACTTGTTACCTGGGAAGAAGAAAGAGGGAAGTAAAAAGTGGGGGAAGAAGGACATGGTGGGGTTGATCTGCTTTTGCATTGTTCCAATGGTTGCACTTTATTTTTCTATTAATGCCCAATTAAAATTTTCAATTACAGAATAAATATCAAAATTATTTAGTACCTTGGGGCAAAATTGTGGAGCCGGACAATGTAAAATTTGGAGGCACAATAATATTTACCCACTTTCCTGAATTTTTGATGTCAAAACTATTCTCAAAGTTTACAATTATGAGAACACAAAATATTTTACATCTAACTGCTCCACATCTTTTGCAAAAAGCACAATGAACTTACGGAGATTTCACCAAACCATAGACATAAATGTGAATATCATCATCAAACTTGATAAAGTAGACAGACGGCTTGGCCACCACTTGATGGATGAAAATGCCAGTTCTCTTGGACCCATCCTCTTTGGCATGCTCCACCTGCTTGCCCACGAGGCTGTCGACCACTTCTCCAGGCTCCCGTTCTGCTGTAGGAAAATAGTAGCTGGAATCTGGAATGATGCGAAGGTCACCATCTTTATAGTCATCCAGCAAAGTGTACATATAGAGGACCGGATCTTTCTCATAGGTGATATAAAACCAAGTATCCATCACGGGGGCTCGCGCCAGCACCATGCCCTTCCATTCATCTTTTGTACCGTGCTCGCCTTCAAACACATGCCCCACTGCCTTCCCAATCAAGGAATCTGCCAAGCGTGAATCAATACGAGGAGCTGGCACTCTCTCGGGAAGAATCTCTAGCGCTAAAACTCTCTTATCTCGGTGTAGCTCTAGTCCATACACACTATCTTTGCCATCATATTTAATGATGTAGAGTGTGGGCTTCACAGAAACCTGCTCGAGCACAGTGCCCTTCCACTGCTCCACCGGCTCATTGCCTTCTTTCCAGCCGTGTTGAATGCGGCAGCCCACTATGTTCCTACAAGTGAGGAAAGTGGGCTTGCGCCTCTGCTTCCTGTGGGTGTGCCTTTTCTTCATCAGGTATGCAGACACACCATCTATCCCCGTCGGAGGAACTGTTGGAGGAGACATGGCTCGGGGATTAAGAAGGTTTAGGCAAAGTTGCCGCTTGCTTAACTGAGCTGACAAAAATGTAAACACTATCCAAAATGAGATATTTTTTTTTTCGCGATCTCAGAAACCAGACCCTTTCACCCTTCTCCAAGCGCTTGCTCCAGGGCTTGACAGAAAAGCTCTAACTCTGACTGAGCACTGGGACAGCGTGTACCTCTCAACGGTGCTCCAGACCGGGAGAGAAACTCCAGCCGCCGTGGCAGCTAGAGAGAGATGGCGGGCTCCTGTGTGCTGTCGGTTCTCGGCGCCTGCCCAGACTCCCAACCCCAAGTTGCTGAACCCACGACTTATCTGTTGTCGATGCTGCTGTGGTAGCGGCACGGCGACAAAGAAGGAGACGACTGGGATGGTAAGCGAAAGATAAGAAGGACGGCTGCAATGCCAAAAGTGCAGGCGGCGGCGGCGGCGGCGGTGGCAGGTCTCTGAGGAGTTAGGCAGGCCTGTCCTTTGCAGCGCTAGTCGGTTTGGGCCAGCTGTGTAACCGCGTTCTTTGCGGATTAGGGAACCCGCCCCCTCTGAGCCCGCCTGTACCTCGGCCCCGCCCCCTGCCGTCTTGCCTTCCGCTCCGCGGGCTTCTGCGGGGAGGGTCAGCGAGCGTGCTTGCCTTGGGTCCTCACCGACCCAGGCTCTCTCTTTTATTTTCTCTTTCGCCCCCTACTGTTTCTCTCAGACCTCAGCCAGACAGACCGGCTCCCCTCCTCCTATTCTCTGGCTGCCAGCTGCCCAACAGCCTCCTTCGCAGAGGCTCCATCTGCTTTCTATCTTCCAGGAATTCATCACAACCCTGTTTAAAAAAATTTCAAAGCACACAGTGCGGGGGTGGGGGGGAGACACAGACACAGACTCAGAGACAAACAGGATTTTTATACAAAAATGTGCGTACAGATTATTTTCTTTCAGTTTAAGGAACTTGATATGAGAAAAGAAAAAGGCCGTGCTCAGTCCACCATCTTGATTCAAATTTTCCTTAATATTTTCTACCTGATCATTTTGTGTAACGATTTTTAATAATTATTTTGAATGAAAAAGAAATACATTGACATTCCAGAGATTTTTAAAAAATTTAGTGAACTAACCTTAATCTGAAATCATCTAGGCATACTAGAAAATGTTAACTCATGCTGATTTTTCCCTTGTCCATAGATTTGTGCTATAGCTTACATATTTGGGAGTGCATTTCATACTTACATAGCTTGCTTTTATCATTTATATCATTAGAATTTTTATAAATATTAAATACTCCACATCCATGATTTTTAATGGTTCCATATTGTTTGTAATATTTCTTTGATGGTCCGTTATTCATCTGAAATATTCTCTGTGAGAAGAAAAAAACTATTTTACCTTCATATATAAATTTATTGAGCTTCCTTAAAACGTGTTTTTAAGGAATATCTAATGACATGGAGATCTGAATATGAGATAATAATGTTTGAAAATTGAAATGTTGAAACAAAATGTGGCCACAATTTTGCAGAGAGACAAACAAGACCTTTTTTGTGTGTATTTATTATTTTTCTGATTGTGAGAGTTCTAATTGCTTATATAGAAAATCATAAATGTAGGAAACAAAGTGTCACAGGACTGCTATAAGGATTAAATAAGAATTTCCCAAAAACCTTTAACATTTTATTCCACTTATAAAATAGCAAAAAACCCCAACAACAACAACAACAACAACAAAAAAACCAGGAGGCTCTAGATCCTCTCATTCTCTACCCTTCACTGTTGAGAAGACCTCATATCACCTTGGCTAAAAAAGGGAAGTAATTCACCTGGAACTAAGGAAATCAGCAGATAGCTTCAAGGTAGCAGCACTAATTAATTGCCTCCACATTTTATTACCTTCTAAATCAGTGGCAGAATAGTCTAGTCCTCATACTGTTAAATAGCTGGTTGGGCAGAAAATGTGAGGATTCTCTAATTCCTCATTATTCCTAGGCCAAGGAGATTGGGGATGGAATAATTTTCCAATACTCACAAGGAAGAAAGAAAAAGAAACTATGTATCAAAAGCTATTTCTAAGCTTTTTAGAATGACATAGTGATGTATACATATTAACACAAGTAGGTGGCCTCCATATGCACATTCAGTCAAAAGGCATGTTTAAATGTCATGCCATTATGTTCCACAATTAATATACATCAAAATAATTCTGCAGACCAAGACTCACTAAGCTCTTTCAGTGTAAAAGAGCAGTTGGTAGGTGAAAGAAGATGACTACCTGGATGGGCATAAAAATTCAGGGTAAACAGTTGCTTTAGTCCCTTGTTACATACTTTGAAGGAATTCTTGCTTCTATTCTCACAGACAGAGGAGGCAAAATAATTTCTAATATACTTTCTTGTCCAAAATTATGATTCTGATGTTTAGATCACTCGCCAGCTATATGGATTTAAAGGGCATTATCACATTAATGTAAATATTTACCTTGTATGTCTCCTATAGTTAATATTCAAAGGTGTTTGTTAAATAAATAAATGTTTTCAGTTTCCCTGCTCCAATGCAAAAAGTCTTTCTCAATGAAAAAAGTAGTCTTCAACTCCTCCACCCCACCCTATTTACAAAGACTTTGTTTCCATTTTTTCCTTATGGGGAAAAAAAATAAGAACCAAGATATATCAAGTAAAGGTACAAATTCTCAATGATGAATGTCATCATATTGTACACCTAAAATGTAACAATAAACTTAATGAAAAAAAACCATAGTCTTAGAGAAGCCTCTGAAGAATATAGTCGCAGTGATCAGAACCTCCAACAGCAGTTTTGACCCTTCAAAAACACTTGTATCACTTATCCTGTAAGTACATTCATACATAAGTCTGAAAATGCTTAGGAGAACATATTGATGCAAAGTGGACCTGAGAAATTGATTATCAACCTGCAATATGTGAATAGTAAGAAAACCTACCTTTAGGGGTAGGTGTGAGAATTAAATCAGATAAATATACATAAATGTCTTAACACATGAACTGGCACCTGGTAAGTACTCAGTAGTCTTGTAACTAGTCATTGTCTGAAACAAGTCCTTTTTTCTTTTACATCTGTCTACAAACCCTCTGACTCATGTCTTACCTCTTAATCTTTGTTCTGTTTTACATTCAAATCCTCTTTGTTAGCACCTGAGTGTGGATCAAGAACCGTAGCAAGATTCTCTGCTATACAGCCAATTTCAAATCAGTCTTTTCAAATTTCGAGATTTCTGGAAGGCTGCTTTCTGGATAAATGGGGCATTATTGAAAATAATCTTCAGAGATACAGTGATAATTTATAACTGGAAGGATAGTGGAGGTAGACATAAATGCTTCTAATTCTAGTGTACAAACCAGATTATAATACATGCTGTGAAAAAAGTACACATTCAGCACTGGCCACCTAAAGGAATTTAGTGAGGATGTCATCAGAGACAACTTGAAAGGTTAGAATAAGAAAAGTAAGATGTTTGGAAAGTCACAGAGTAGTGCAATTTTTTCAGTCTGAGCTGAAAACAGCTGGAAGAAAGGCACAGAAAGATGCACGGATATAGGATATATGACAAATGGTCAGGAATTTTTGGCTGCAACACAGAATGTGCCAGGCTTAGAAATAGGGAGCATGGTTGGTGGTGGGGAGTAAAGTTAGTTAACATTCTCAAATGAGAGGCATTGATATACCATCCTATTCTGATAATGTAGTATTAGGAGGGCTAAGCAGAGGGTTATCGTCCATTTTCCACCTGATAGAAGCAGGTACTGTTCTGATTATCCTGGCAAATTAATATTGGTGATTCTGGCAGATAGTTGCTTTTCTGTCTGCCACCAGGCAGAAGCAAGTGGTGTCCTGGTGCCATGGCAATGTTAGTAAGTTCAAATGATGAGCTGTTCCTCCATATTTATCTGATGGTGTGAGGTATTAGTGATCATTATGTTACAGGTCTATCCCTATATCAACCTGGTAGCAATGAGACTGAACAAGGTAGAGTTGAAATAGGTCTATTTAACTGATACTCTTGTTCCCTATGGCCCTACTGTCAGTGAAAACCAGTGAGAAGATGAGTGTGACTCACTATCCACCATCAATGAAACTAAAAAATGGAAAACATGATGAGACTAGATGGTACCCAACTTTCTCTACAACTTTAGTATTAGTTAGGCCCAGTGGTTAGATGAGGCTCAACTCTTATTTTAAAGAAATGATGGGATGAGTCTGTACTCCACTTTCATCATGAAGGTGTCAGAAAACCTTAGAAGGAAGCTAATATATAAATTACCAGTTATAGTAAGAAGTCACATCATATAAAGAACAAGAGAAATCACAACTTGACAGAGAAAGTACAATTAACAAATATCACAACTGAAATGAATCAGATGTTGGAATTATTTGAAATGGATTTTTTAAGTAACCATAATAAAATATTTCTATATATATTATGAATTATTTTGAAACAAATGGAAAAAATAGAAAATCTCAGTAAATAAATGCAAAATATTTTTAAAAGAACTCAATAGAAAGTTTTTCAACTGAAAAATGAAATGACAAAAATTAAAATCTTGGGTTCGATCCCCGGTACCAAAAAAAAAAAGAAAAATTAAAATCTTTGGAGCTAAAATCAATATAAAACTGGAGATGAAAGAAGACAGAATCAGTAAACTTGAGGAGAGAAAATTGGAATTTACACTATGTGGACAATAGAGAAAAATATTCTGACAAAAATGAGAACAGTCACAGGAATTCTGAGAAGGTAAAACGTGAACATTTACAATTGTGTCAAAGAAATAAAATCTTAGGTAAAGATATGTCAAAATATGCACAGGATTTATGTCCTAAAATCCAAATGTTAATGGAACAAATTAAAGACCAAAAGAGATGCTTAAATATACTCTGCTTGTGAATTGGAAGACTCAAAGAGTAAAGATGTCAAGTCAGTTCTCTCCAAAATAATGTATAAGTTTAAAAAAACTTCTACGAAAACTAAAAAAATTGTTTTTCATAGGCATATACAAAGTTCTTAAATTATATGCAAACACACAATAACTTAAATGATTAAAATAATTTAAAAAAAATAAGTAGCTAAAAGAATCATTATACCTGATGTTAAGTTACTACATGGGTCCAATAACCAAAGAAGCGCAGTTTTTAGTCCAATGGAAAAACATGAGATATGCTAGAAATAGACTCATACAAGTGTGTCCAACTGGTTTTTGACAAAATTGCAAAAGCGATTTAATGGAGGAAAGCTAACTTTTTGGACAAATATCATTGGATTAATTGGACCCCTATAGAGAAAGAAATCTTAGACCTAAGTCTCATATATAAAAATTAACTGTAGATGGAAAATGACTAAAATGTAAAGCTATGAAACTTTTACAAACATCATAGGGGAAAATCTTTGGGATCTACTGCTAAATGAATAAAGTGTTCTCATTCCTGACACCAAAAGAAGGATGTTTAAAAGGAGCAATGGTAAATTGCTCTGTGAAAACCCTTTTAAGAGTATTAATACCCACTGAGAGAAAATATTTGCAAATCATATATACAAAAAGCTTTGTATTTTGAAAATATAAAAAATCTCAAAGCTCAAGAGTAAAATAGCCAATAATGCAATCAGAAAATAACAAAAGACTTTGTAAAAACTTTACACCAAAGAAGCTATAATATAACAAAAAAGCACAGAAAGAGATCATGAGTCATCAAGGAAATGTAAATTATGACCACCTTGATAGATATCACCATACACCACTTGGAATAGCTAAAATAAATAATAATGGTAATACCAAATTCTAATTGGATGAAGAAAAACTGGTTTCTGTTACATTGATAGTAAAATGTAAAGAGATGTATCCTTTCTGGGAAACACTTTGCAGATAAAATCTAGAAATAAATCTCATATTCTACTTAGGGTGAAAGATCAAAGAAAGCTCTCAACATGCATATCATGGAATATTAATCATTAATTAAAATGCAAGCAACAGTTTGGAGGAATATGAAGGGCATTATACTGAAATTTTAAAGAAAGTGCTAATTTCTAAATTTTGCATACTGTATTGTTATATTTACTTAGCAATCTTGAAATGACAAAGTTATAGTTTATTTTCTAGAGATCAGGAGCTAAAGTAGAAGTAGCTATAGTTATGAGGTTCAGCATAAGGAATCCTTGCAATGGAACTTTGTTAGTAATTGTCATACTAATCTACACATGTAACAAAAGGGCATAGTACTAACTAAAGACACACACAAATGACTGTGAATGTAACTGATGAAATTTGAATAAATTTAGTAGATTTAAAATGTCAATTTCATATTGTAATATTGTGCTATAGAAATGCAATTTAGGATCTTTCTGTATTACTCCTAAAATCATATGTGAATTTACAATTATCTAAAATATCTTATTAAAGATAAAGATGGGCCGGGGGTGTAGCTCAGTGCTAGCATACTGAGTCCCTGAGGTTAATTCCCAGAAATGAAAAAAAAAAAAGCAAGAAATAAACAAATAAAGGTAAAGAACTGGAACTGTAATAAGTGATAGATAAAGAAAGTTTTGTATACATATATAACTTCCAAATATCAAAATGAAGAAAATCATAGATGATTGCATCATTTATAAATTTCTTAATAAATTAAATGCAAATAAATACATTATTTTTATGTACAAGGAAAATTCATTATATGCCTTTGGGAAAGTAGTCCAATTTTTCTGTTTTCATTTCAT
>NW_004624898.1:3500593-3510647 GCF_000247695.1 Heterocephalus glaber | reverse complement strand
TCCCTTTGGGGTTGCTGTAGGTGATCTGGAAGTCTGGTTTTGAGACTTATTTATGTGTTTTCTCATTTTGACTGGGGTGGGGGGCTGTTAGCACCTTCACAGATTACCTCCTCTGAGCTGGGAGCAGTGGTACAGGGGCTGGGAGCAGCAGTAGGCATGGTGACCCAAAAGCCCTTTCCTGTGGGCTTGGAGCAGCGGGAGGGATGGTGGCCGGAAAGCCCCTTCCTCTGGTCCATGAGCAGCGGGACAGAAGATTGCCCAAAAGCCCTTTCTTCTGGCCTGGGAGCAGTGGGAGGGATGGTGACCAGGAAGCCCTTTCCTCTGGACCAGGAGCACTGGGATGGCAGCTCAGAAGCCCCTACCTCTGGGCCAGGAACAGTGGGACTCAGTACCTTGGTCTGGTGGTCTGGTGTCCTCTGTGTCTTTGTAGTATGGAACCAGGTGACTGCTTTTCTGCAGCGGGCTGATTCGGCATGTTCCACTTGACTCAGTACCTCAGTAGGGCATGGGCAGACCTCCCTGTCTGCAGCGGTGTGATTTGGCGTCTTCCACACAACTTGGGGTGAATTTTTAATATTTATTAAGTGTGTTTAAAAAGCATCAAAATTATCATTTTTGTTTACAGAAATGTTCTTGTCAAAATAGTCAAACCATATATATGATTCTCCTCATGTATCTATAAGCCTTACATTACATTCAGATTTTTCCTTTCATGTTTTAAAGCTAATAACTGAACATCAAAATAATTTTCTGTCCCTTGTGACTTCAATTTTTCTTACCAATTTGACATGATTTCTCTCTGCAGGAATGACTGTACTTTATGTACATAATGAAGTGGTTTTGGGTTTCTAGTAACACAATGAACAGAAAAAGTTTCAGTAATCACAAATTGCTACTCACTATGAGAAACAGAAGAAAATACATCCTAATATACAAAGGAGCAATTTTAAATTCAATGCTAGTGTGTATATTCACTCAAAATAATGCCATATAGCCATTGAAATAATATTGAAACAGAGTTAATACTACCTTGGGAAAAGGCAAAAATAAAGAAACGTTTTATGCATGTTATAGTCATAATTATGCAAAGAAGAAAATTTATTAAATTTTAAAATGATGATCATAAAATGAAATTTGATACAAGTCATTTTGTGAAAAGTGTAATGATATTTTTTGGTTTGATATTTCTTTACTTTTCTCATTACATATAGCTATCATATATTACTTTTTCAGTGCAACAGAACAAAAAACATTAATCAAAGAAAACATTTCCAAGATCATGTTTTCTTCATAGCCACATTAATTTATGATTTGAGCCTCTATAAATTCCATCTTATATAACAGACAATCCCAATTCTCTTTCCTTCAGTCTCTGGAATTATGTGTGAAACTGAAAGAGCAAGAATTTAGCATTGATAACCAGGATACACAAACACAAAAATATACACACACAGACACAGACACACACACACACACAGTAGTGGATATTTATCATTATATTACATGTCAAGTGAATAACAACAAAAAGAAATCTTTTTATTATTCATTAAGTTTATTGATACATTTTAGGTATATATTATAATCACATTCATTATTGGGAATTTGTTCCTGTTCATGATATATCTTGATTCTTGTTTTTTCCCATTCCCCTTCCCTCCCTTACCAAAAAGAAATCTTATCAACTGAAAGAACTGCTAATTTTGTTCATATTTAACAAAAATTTTATTATTTCACATTTTATTTCAATTAAACAGAGAAATTGGCCATGAATAAGCATATTTAAATTTTTTATCTCTTTCATTTTGAGATATCTAGTATTTCAAAAAGTTGTTTCCCATACTCTCAGTAAGAAAGTGAATGTTTAAGCATTCTTGTTCTTGAAGTTAATTAATGGTCTAGGAAAATAATTCTTTCTATAAATAACATTTCATTGCAACACAATGAAACCTATTTTTATAAGGAATGTATATAGCAGCTTTCCTGTCCCAAGCACAGGCAGAGTTGAAGAATTGTAGAGCCTAATATATTTACTATATAATATTTTTCTGAATAAGTTTGACAACCCCCGAAACAAACTGGGCAACTGGCACCGATCACGTGTGGATATTCAGCATTTGAAATGTGGCCAGTGTGATTAATGAACTGAATTATTTTATATTTTGTTTAGCTTGAATTAACATGAACTTAAAAAACCACATGTGACAAGTGCATATTATACTATACATTGCAAATATAGAAAATAAAACAATGTAGTTTGGTAAGATTAAAAAATGATTAGTAAATATGAAATAAAGAAAAACATATTTGATTTGTCACCTGGAAAATATTAGTAAGTGTGAAAAAAGATTAGTAAGTGTAAAAAAAGAAAAACATGTATTTCATTTGTCACCTGGAAAATTAATGGAAAATATGAATTCACCAGGTAGAACCTATTTTATAAAATATACCCCATCTTGATAGTTTCCTTTAATGATTTGCAGGACTGTAAATTTTTTGAAACTTAAACACATGTTAGACAAGCAGATTTCTTTTGAAAATCACTGTAAATACACAAAATAATAGAGAGCTTGAAAAATTTTCTAAAAGCATTAATGATTACTTCAGATTTTACAGGAGGAGGGAGTAGGATGAGGGTAATTTGAGGAATAACACATTCTTAGTCTATAATTATCTTCCTGCTCCTCTTTTAGAAATCAGTGAAGAAACCTCAAAAATAAAGGAAAAATTTTTTAAATAAGCTGTAAAAAACCTTTTGCATGTAATTAAAGAGAATTCCTAAATAGATCTTTGCTTATAGCCAGTGGTGTGCTGGTAAAACAGCTCTTTAAGGAAAAAAGTACCAGTTTGTAGTCTTTGCTAGTTGCTCTGGTATAAATACTCTAACCTTGGTTGACTACATGATATGAGCAGTTCAACAACCAAGTTTCTTAATTATATCAATTACAATTATATCAAAGACAATTACATCTCTGCAGGCACTACCAAACTTTAGACTACTTCAGATCTCAAGAACTAGAGGTCATTGTGTGTATGTGTGCCCATGTGTGTGTTTTTGTATGTGTGTGTGTGTTGGAGAGGAGGTACTTGCCTTCCATGACCAGAGTTCTTCATCTCTCCAAGTTTGAGTTTTGGCTTATGCATATATATTTGAAATCAGAAAGCAAGAAAACATATAGTACAAAACTATAATAAAATGTATTTTAATAAGTTAAGTTTCCTCCCTTTTGATGTCAGAAGCCCAAACTCAAAAACTAAGGAAACTTGTTGTCTTTTTAAATTATTGAGAAAATTATGACAAAAAAAAAATCTTTCCTTGACCAAATTTTAGAAAGCCTTTGAACAATATTTTGATTAGGCCTCATTCTTGATTCTTGCCTGCCAGAGACTCCTGTACTAAGTCTCTAGTCCTCACTTGCCCAGTATGTGATGCAAGCCTGAGGAAAAAAATACACTAAGAGACAGAACTAAAAGAGAGAAAGTGGGGTGCCAGGAAGACCAATGCCAGTGTAACTGACAAAGGCCCTTTCCAGGCCCAGGCACTGACCTTTATTGGCAATCAATTGGGTTAAAGGTGAGCTATGAGTGGTTTTTATGGAAATTAATTTAAACAAGGTTCACAAAGGACAAGAAAAAGCATTCTCAAATTAGGAACAGAATGGACAAAAATATGCGGTTGTAATTATAACATTGTCCTTCTAGTCAGAAGGTTTTAGTTGTGGGAATGGAATCTGAGTCCAAGTTACTTTGACCTTGGCATGTAGGCTTCATCCAGACTCACTTCTCAAAACAAGCCAATTGAGGGGTTGACTCTTTACAGGCTGCTTTGGGTATAATCAATATTACAGTCCTCTGCACTTGCCTTCAGTGCATTTGTCCACCTCTAACAAGAATTCTTCTATGATAATTTAAAGAGAAGCTCCTCTTAATATTTGGCCACCTTTGGTCTAGGGATTTAGCTCAGTGGCACCATGCCTGTCTTGCAAGTGCAAGGTCCTGAGTTTGATCCCGGTGCCGGAAAAAAAAATTTGCCCACCTTTAATATTTGACAACCCTAATATTTGTCCAGAGTAAGATTTTTCTTACAATTTTAAAACATATCATGGGACCACAAGTTAAGGTAAGGCTAATTTTTGAACCTGCAGCTGTGAGACCAAAGCGACTCTATTTTGCTAAAATGCACCACTCCCCTAGTCTCTCACAAATTAATGGTTAAAATGTGCATGCTCTGGGACAAAAGACACAATCTGTACCGAAGCAAAGTTCCTAAGTTAATTACTCAACCATCTGTTTGCCTAGGAAAAGAATGTTCCGGGCCCCCTATCCATAGAACAGTCTGTAGATGTGCTGTCAGTACGTAATGGTCTAATGGTCGTGACTAAGTTAGTGTGTCTGCTGACCATCAGTACGTGACAGTCGACCACCAACATTTGCCCCTCATTTCCCTCGTAAAACCTGCATGTAACCACCCCTCAACCCCCAATGAACCTAGCCAATCAGAAATGTACACTTCATACTTGCTAAATGTCAACCAATCATGTAACTGCTAAGTGGAAAATCCCCAAACCTTGCTGTAACCACAATAAAAACCCTGCTAATTTGAAATTCGGGGCTCTCAATCCTGATCCGCTGCACCAGTGATGGTTGTGAGTCCCTGCTCGAACTTGAATAAATGACCCTCGTGCGTTTGCATTGGAATCGGCTCCTTGGTGGTCTTTGGGGACTTCGCGATCTGGGCACAACACAGCCTTCTCATACAAGACACTAACTGTATACCATTGAAAATTTTGTTTTCACTAAAAACTTATTGATTTGCCATCTATTGCTGAATCCAATTCCTTAAGCAGTCCTCCAGAGGATGAAGCATATTTTCAATCTTTAGATTCAGAAAATTTCATCTGAAACTGCATTAGAGTCTCAAGATTCTTTATTTGAAAAATACCTCCTAGGCTAAAGGTTATTCCTCCTTCCTTGTTTTGAGTGGAGATTCATTTACTGTACCTTGGTCCAGAAATCTTTCTTTGACTTTGTGAGCCCACTTTGTCCTTTATATGTAATACTGCTTCTCCCATAGACAATTTTAAGTCCACTATAACCACTTTTCTGGACCCTCTGGTGGCTATATATTTCACCATTTTGGTGCTAAATCTGTCCACTTCACTTTTTATTAGCATAATTTTCCTAAGGATAATTTGCAACTCTATTTGTCTCTTTGGGAAATAAAAATCTCCACATACAGGCTCATGTAAGACCTGCCACTTTCAGTACTTCTCATCTCCTTTTTCCTCCATTTATCACTTTCAATTTTCCTTTCACTTTCCTTGAACACTTTGATATGTTCTCCCTCAAACTTTTTTCTCTCACATGCTATCTATCCATGTTAGATATTTTCCTTTCAATTTCAATTTGTAAACTCCCTTCAGCCACTTGAACTTTTGTCTCCAGCACACTGTTGGGACTTGGAACAGTGAAAGCAATTAAAAATAAGGAAAAAAGAAATTTTTAAAAGACTTCTCTATAAATGTTGTTAAAAAGCAATATTACTCAGCAAGTAAACTTGTTCCATCTTGCCAACAGAACAATTCAGATAAAAGTATAAGATAGAATAAAGATGAATGCCAACATTTTATGTGAAATAGGGAGTTTTGTATTAATGTTTAGTAGATTCATGACTAAAATTGCTTTAGAATAAAAGACATAGGGCCAGGGATTTAGCTCAGTGGTTCCACCACCTGCCCCACAAATGCAAAGACCCGAGTTCAACCCCTGGTACCAAAAAAAAAAAATAGAATAAAAGTCATATCATTTAACTTTTCACCTGTCTCTGTGTGTGTATATATGTATATATGTATGTATGTATGTACATTCCATATGAGATATTTTAGAGCTTCAAATAACATTACTAAGTTAATTTATAAAGTTTTATAAAGGAAGTTGGAGATAGCTGCACACTTATAATAAATAAATATTTCTAAAATTCTCAAAAAATATAGAAACTTACTAACCCAAATATTTTCCTAGTTAATGCAATATGAGTGCTAAATAACACGATCTTGTTATTATTTGTTTTCTCAACATGAATATGTTTTCCGAGTTATCAAGATGTAAGGGAAGATAAACATTTTTCTTTCTACTCTACAAAGTTCCTAGGTAGAGAGCTACAATCAAAGACATATTAACACTAAAAAACATATACATGTATATAATGTAAGTTGTATTTGACCTGGGAAACTTCATAAGGAAATGAGGGCCTAAATATGTAAGGCAGGATAATTTTGTACTAGTACTGAAGATGAGTGAACGTTGTAGATGAATTTGATACTACACTTGATTTTAGCCAAAAGGCTGAGAAGTGATTGTAGATGAATTTGATAGGACAAATTGTGTGAGCTAAAGGTAGTAAGAAGAAACCTAGTAAGCTTTATTCATTTGGATGTTTGGAGTCCCAAGCTTCAGAGATGAGGAACCACCTTTCTTCTAAGCAAAAGGAGAGAATCTTTTATTTCATTTTGGGGAAGAATGGCAGGAAAAGATCCAAGAGTCTTTCTTGATGTTTCTCAAATTCCTTTAACTTAAATTATTTAATATTCTTAGTAATAAAATTGATCCAACAATGCACCAATTATCCAGGCAGAAAATCACCACAAATCCTTGAGTTAAATCATACCTTAGAACAAAAGGACATAATAGATACCTACAGAAGAGTCCACCAAACAGCTGCCAAATACATATTTTCTCATTATCACACAGAACATTATCCATAGCGGATCATATGACAGATCATAAAGAAATCTCTACAAATTTTTAAATCAAAATTATATCAAGTATCTTTTTGAACCACAACAAATTACAGCTAAAGATCAATAACAAATCTTTGGAAAGGATGCAAAGATATGAAAATTAAATTCTTGCTGGACAAACAACAGATCAAGGAAACAAGGAAGAAGAAAATTTAAAAAATTTTTGATACAAGTGAAAATAGTGAAAAAAAGTAACTCTGGAATAGAGCAAAAGTAGTACAAAGAAGGAATTTTATCACTGCATCTTAAGTAACTACAAAAACAACAACAAACTAAACCAAAAAATTGGTGGAAAGAAAGAAATAATAAAGAGTAAAACACAAATTAATAAAATGAGGATGATAAAACAATACAAGAGATCAATAAAACAAAGATTTGAGTCTTCATGAAGTTTAAAAATAGACAAACTAAGAAAGACTAAGAAAATTGGAGAAAAACTCAAGTAAATAAAATCAAACTTAAAGAAAGAACCATTACAACTGACTTACACTGGAGCCATTATAAATGACTTTTCTCTAGATGTCAGTTATTTCAATTTGTTCCAAGATATGATTTAACTTGAGTTTTCATGCTTCTCTGCCTGGATAATGAGTGAACTGCTGAACCAAATCCATTTTTGGAAATATTAAATGCTTTAAGTTAAAATACTTTGAAAAACATTGGGTACCAAAAGATCATTACAGATTATTATGAACAATTATATACCAACAAATTTGATAATCTAGACGAAATGGACAGATTCTTAGACACATACATCACACAATGATTGAATTATACAGAAACTAGGAACATGATCAATAACAATTAGTCATTGAATCAGTAGTAAAAACAAGACTTCCATCAAAGAAAAGCCCAGGATCAGATGACTTAACTATTAAATTCTACCAAACATGTAAGAAAATCCAATTCCAAATCTCCTTAAGTTATTCTCAGAAAATATAAGGATTTTTCAACAAATTACATAAACCCAGGATCACTATGATATTAAAAGCAGACAGGGGAGGAGCCCCACTCCATCCACTTGCCCACCCCCCCAGTGACCAGCTTAGCCACCCTGGTGCCTGCAGCTCCCCACCCTACCCTGCCTCTGGCCTCCTGGCTGTGCTGCTACCTGGTTCCACACTAGAGAGGCACAGGTGGTCATAAAGGCCATTGTCTTGAGATCCAGAAGATAGAGCACAAGTGAACAACAGAAAGAGGGCCTTTCTCAGGCTGCTTGATGAAAACTGAAGTCCACTGGAAAACTGAAGAGAATCTCTATAATAGAGGCACACCAGACCACTGTACTTGGTAAGTTGGAGGGAACATCACCTCCCATCAGGACCTGGACTATGTTCAAGGGAAGGGCAGCTAGAACCTGCAGCAGAACATTTCAGAGTTCAACCCTCCAGGCGGGCAGGGAGCTCAACTTGGGACTTGCAGTCAGAAATATGCCTGAATTTCATGGGTCTGAGACTGGCTCACTGAGACTCATTGACTTATATCTGCACACTGCTGCTGACATTGTCTATTGTGACAGCAGAGACATAACCTGAAGGAGGCCTTTCATTTTTGTTTGTTAATTGTTATTTTCAAAAACAATTTTTTTTGCTCTTTTTAATTTTTAATTTTTATTTTCTTCTACTCTTTTCAAATTTTTATTTTTCTCTTCTTTTTTCCACTTTTCTATCCCCCCCCCCCATTCTCTTGCTGTCCCACATTGTTCTTCATCTCCCTTTTTGTTCCAGTTCTGGACCTAATTCAGATTTCTTCTTTATTTTTCTTTTCTTCTCTTTTTTCTTTTTCTGATTATCATTAGTTTTAAAGAAAACTAAATACAGTTTCTAGCCTCCCTATTGCTAGGTTGTTCTGATCTTTTCTTTGATCTTTCATTCTGTCTTTTCCTCTTGTCTTCAACAGTTCCTTAGAGTTTGCATGATCTTCCTGTGTCCTCTGGCTTCACTGCTAACCTTTCCTTATCCTTCTACCTACCTATCCCTCCTTCTCCAAAACCTTCTAACTCACCATGCTGAAGGGTAAAGTTACTATATTGAAGAGTTTATTCACTATGAACATATGTTGGGCTGGTCCTTGATTTTGATATAATTCACACAGTTAAAGGTGATAGATTAATAGCTACCACACATTGTTGTTTTCTAAGCAGTGCTTGATGCTATGGTGTTGCTGATGGTATCACTTGGGCTAAGGTGTTGCAATTGATCTAAGCAGTGGTCCTTCCTGATATAATGAAAATGAGATAACCTCAGAGTCATTAGAGACTTAAAACCTAAAGACCAGCTATATCTGGAAGACACCTCTGAGAAGCAATCATTCCATAAGGGTTCTAAACACAAGGGACAAAGATACTTACAATAAGCAATTTCAAAGTATCAACCCAGGAATTAAACCAAGGACAATACCAAAAATAAAAATGACAAGACATTTAAGCAAGGCACAAACTCAGACTACCACCCCACCAATAGAAACTCTGGGAGAAAGGAGGTAGAAAAATATGATAATCAATCACCTGGACACACTGAACTGATAGAACAGGAAGTAAAAAAATGGAAGAATGAGGCACTAGAAAAATTCAAAACATAAATACTTTCCCAGATAACTACAGAAATGGTGAGCAGAGTGAAAGACATGATTAGAGGCTCTAGAACAGAAACAGATAAAAAAAACTAGATGAGCTCAGAAACATGCTGGAAGCCATGAATGCCCAGCATAAGAAAGAAATGGAAACCACGATCGACCAACATAAGAAAGAAATGCAATCCATGAAACAGATTCAAACAGATATTCAAGAGATTAAAACCTCCATCGAAAGAATTCACAGCAGATTAAGTGAATGTGAAGATAGAGTATCAGATATAGAAGACAGGAAAGCGGTTAAGGACCATGAAAACAGAGATTTCTTAAAAATAGTAAGGGACCAGGAGAAATCAATCCAGCAGCTGCTAGAGGGTGCTAAAAAGAATAACATAAGACTGATAGGAGTCCAAGTAAAAGCAGAAGAAAGTACAATTGACATTAAAAAAAACTGTGCAGAGAAGTAATAGTGGAAAACTGCCTAGACAGAGGTAGAGAATTAAACATACAGAGAAGTGAGGCATATAGAACTCCAAATAGAAATGATAAAAAAAATCTAAACCTAGTCATATAATACTCAAGATCCCAGAAAGCCAACAGAAGAACAAAATCCTACAAGCAGTTAGAGAAAAGAAACAAATCACCTACAAAGGAAAGCCCATCAGAATCACAGCTGACTTCTCAAC
>NW_004624898.1:3455140-3465814 GCF_000247695.1 Heterocephalus glaber | reverse complement strand
AAATGGAGTACTACTCAGCCATAAAGAATGAGAAACTAGAGACATTTATAGCTAAATGGATGCATATTGAGGCCATATTCTTAAGTGAAATAAATAGGACACAGATGTGTAAATACCAAATAGTTTCTCTAGTATGAGAAACTGAGAGTGTAAATAAGGATTAAAAGCATTAATAACTAATAATTGATAGTTTAAAATAGGAAAAGGTCCAAGGGTTAGGGATAGTGGGAGGAGATGGGGAAAGGAAAGAATGGAAAGGAAAAATTATGAGAAAAGAAAAAAAAATGGAAACGAAGTCTATGTAAATAGGCAAGAGTGGAGGGGTGAAGGGCACACAAGTAATGGGGAAAAATAAGAACCAAGAGACATCATGTACAAGCACCCAATGATAAATGTAAATGTATCATATACCTAAAGTCTACCAATAAAATAATTTAAGCAAAAAAATAAAAAAATCCAGCTGCTTTCCTACACCAACTTGAAAAGGCACTCCATAAATACACTAATTTAAACCAGGAGTCTGGCAAAGGTTAACTCATCCTAGTACATTATTTTATCACCTAGTCAGCTCTAGATATTAGGAGGAAGCTCCAGAAACTCCAAGTCCCACAAGCTGGAATAAATCAAAGGGTTGATGTGGCTTACATAATCTTTAACAATCAAGACAAAATAGAGAACAAGTGGGAAATAAGTAAGGTAAAAGGGCCGGCTAAAGCCATGCTAGCCCTAATTTGTGATGGTCTTGATAAACCCCATGGCACCAAGGGTAACCAGGATAATCTAAAGAGTAATTAAGGCAAGCCACAGTCCTTCAAGTGCAAGTGATCAGGGCAATGGGCAATGGAGTGCCCTCTAAAGCTCTAAATCATTGTTGAGTCTGTCTAAACATGGATGAGGACCCTTGGCATTGGAAGAAGGACTGCTCTCATTCCCAGAAAACCTTGGGGTGCTTAGTGAAGTCATCAAACACCATAGTTGCCAAGGAAGAATTTCTGGACAGTGAATGATGGCACCCAAGGAAGCCTGCATGGCCCCCACACAAGGATATCCCTATCATCTTTTAGGAGCCTCAAATAACTCTGAATGTAGTGGAGAAACAAGTTACAATCTTTGGCAGTACTGAGGTATCTTATTCAATTCTAATCTCTTAATGGTGTGAGTTGTCATTCCATTTCTTGGTTGTTGTGGGCCTTAAAGGAGTTAACAGGTCAGCTTTCAGCACCCTGAACTGCCAAGTGAAAGATTTCCTATTCCAAGCCTCCTTCATGTTAATACTCGAGTTCCCCCTATTAGTAATTGGAAGAGATATAATCTTCCTATTTAGGGCCATTCAAAATTCTGGCAACATGTTTCCTAGTTGCTAGCAACCTGGCCCCATTGTGCCTGATTTCCCTTTCAGAATTTGATTAACAAGCATGGTATTATGACAACTTGGAGAGGGATGTCAAGGTCACTCTAGTAATCATTCAACTGAGAGACTCTAATATATACCCTCATAGAAGGCAATGGTAACTTAAAGTGAAGCTAGGCAGAGGTTAAATCTCATTATTGATAACTTTTTAGCTACAGGGCTTCTGGTTCCATGCCTGTCCCTGTGCAATATAACCATTTTACCAGTAGTCAAGCTATGAGGAGATTATCACCTACTACAAAACCTCACAGTCATCAATGAGGCAGTAGTACCTATTTACCCATTATTAGCAGAGCAATACACCTTTGTAGCACAGATCCTAGGAGACACTAATTGGTGCTCTGTACTTAATCTCAAAGATGCCTTCTTTTCTATCTCTGTGGACCCTAGCTCTCAATGCATATTTTCCTGTGAATAAGGGGATTCTCAAACAGGTCTTTGTCCACAGTATACTTGGACTGTCTTGCTTCAGCATTTTAGAGATAGCCTCCAACTATTTGTGTGGGCCTTAGCTCAAGACCTAAGTGACAAAATTTAAAAGAGGAGCCTAATCACAGTACATAAATGACCTCTTCATCTGTAGCCTCACCAAGGAGTTATCTCATTAAAATACGTGATTCTCAAATTTTTAGTAAAAAGGGGTTACAAGGTGTATGAACATAAGATGCATTCCAGAGACACAATTCCAGAGACAACTGTCCTAAAGGAGAACAGAGTCAATTTTCCAACTAGGTCCTCTAGGGTCTAAATAGCCACTGAAGGTTTTCATTGGCATGGCTGGCTTCTGCCACATATGGATAATTCATTTTTGAACAATAGCCAAGTCCTTATATTCAGCAACATGGGAACTAGAAACTAAACCCATGAAACTAAATTTCAGTCAGTCAGCAGGATTTCCAGACCATAATACAGACCCTGTTTGAGACCCCAGCATTAGGAATTCCAAACCTAACTAAGCTTTTTATCTCTTTGTGGCTCAAAAATAGGGAATAGTCACTGGAATGCTAATCCACTGTCTGGGTCAGAAAAACAGGCCAGTTGCCTATTTTCCCAAACTAGATGGAGTGACACGAGGCTGGCCTAGCTGTCTATAAGCAATAACCACTGTGGCACACTTAGTCTAGGAAGCTTCTAAGATAACTTTGAGACAAAAACTCATTTCTAATCCCACACCAGGTTAAGGTACTGTTAAGAGTAAAGGGACATTTGTGGATGACTGGAGAATTCTCAGTAAATATTTGGTCATCTTTATAAAAACCAAGATGACTCTCTTCAGTTCTAAGCTCATCTACACTCCTTCCAACTAACCAACAGGTAGAACATGAGTGTGAACAAACCATTGCCAAGAATTATTCCAGGCACCCCAATCTGAGGGAGCAGCCATTAATATGGATGGCTAGCACATGGTGCACTGGTGGCAGCAGTTTCATAAAGGATGGAATTGAGGGGGCAGGTTATGCCATAATCAGATCAATCCAGGTTATTGAAGCAAGAATATTCCCTCCTGGGACCTCAGCCACAAAGACAGAACACATTGCCCCCACTTGGACTCTCTTTCTTAGGGTAAGAAGATCTATAGATATAAGATAGATAGATAGACAGATAGATAGATAGATAGATAGATAGATATAGATATAGATATAGATATAGATATAGATATAGATATAGATATAGATATATATAATGCCTTATACCTTCTTCCTGGTCTTATATGTGTGTGTTTAGCCATTTAGCCATGTGGAAAGAAAGGTGACTTCTGACTAGCTGCTACTCATCAATAAAACATGAACCAGAGATCCTCAGTCTCCTCAAGGCAGTAAATCTCTCAAGCAAAGCAGCAGTTGTCCATTACTGAGGACATTAAAACTTCTTCGACATTATCTCACAGGGTAATTCTAAGGTAGATTCAGCTGCCAACAGGATGCTCACCAAAATACTAGCCATCAATTGCCCTTCTCATAAGGCAGAGTACAATGAGCATAAATAGAAATAAATAAGCTGATAGATCTCTAGCAAATTGAAAGGGTCTAGAAGACCAAGGGTGAAGGGAGAGTGGGAAGGGAAGTAAGGAGAATCAAGATATTCCATGTGCAGGAACCGCATAATCTGAATGAATATAAACATTATGTACCATAAATGTGAACTAAGGATAATAATAACTAGAAGACTAAAGTGAAAAAATGGGATTTAGAAGCAGATGGAAGAAGGTGAGTAGAAGGGAGAAAGGGATTTTTTAAATGAGCTGTACTATGTACATATATCCAGTCGCCAAGGTGAATATACACTTCCTGTATTGGAAACATATACTAATAAAATAAAACAATTAATAAAAGAGTGCCAAGTCAAACACAGAGGCAAATCCATTAGTCTAATCACCTATTTCTCAGAAGAGATGCTAAAGGAAAGGAAGACATGGACCAACATGTCTCAAATCTGAAAGAAAATAACTATCAAATAAATTTATTACACCTAGCAAAGTAATAGCTTAGATCAGAGGGAAAATAAAACTCTTCAAACTAAGCATAATCTTAGAGCCTTCATTAATTCTAGACCAGAATTAAAGAAGATACATAAGGTAATGCCACATTCAGAAGAAGAAGTATTGTAAAGTTACTCTTGAAAGTATGGGGATATCACTGTAATAGCACATGCACAAATGAGAAATGGTAAGTGATCAAATATTATTAATAAAGAAAAGGACAAAACACCTAAAAGGAGGGAAAGATGAAGGAAAAGCATAAAATTTCTTAAATAACTAGAAGAAAATCAACAAAATCAAGAATAACAACATGCCTTTTAATAATAATCCTGAATGTAATTTTCTTAATTATCCAATTTAAAGACACAGAACGACCTAATAGATAAGACCAAAGAATTTGTACCCTGCAAGAAACAACCTCACCAGCAAAGATATACACTGACTGAAAATGAAAGGATGAAAATAATGATATTCCAAACAAAGGAATCTGAATATAAATAGGAGTAACTATTTACATCCAAAAAATAGACATTAAGACAAAATCAGTTAGAAAACACAAGAAAAGTCAATGCATACTTATCAAGAAAACCATTTCTCAAGAAAACATAATGATCTTCAATTTGTACTCATAGGTCTTTGGAGCAACTAGTTGTATAAAATAAACACTTCTAGACATAAGGAAGAGATAGATCTTGATGCCATAACAGTGAGTGACTTCAATACCCCATTTTCACTGATAAATATATTATACAGGTGAAAAAGATCAATAAAGAAACATCAAAGATAAGTTAAATTACAGATCAAATGAACCTAACACATATCTACAGAATATTCCATCCAACAACTGCTGAATACACAATTTTTTTTTTTATTCATTAAGTTTATTGGTACATTTTAGGTATACATTATGATCACATTCATCATTGGGAATTTGTACCTGTACGTGATATATCTTGATTCTTATTTTTTCCCCATTCCCCTTCCTTCCATACCATTCCTGTACCCTTCCCTATTTACAAAAACTGTTTCCATTTTTCCTTCTTTCTCATATTTTTTCTTTCCCTTCTTTCCTTTTCCCCACCCCCCTCACTACTTCCCCTTTCCCTTTGGACCTTTTCTTCCTATTTCACAATATCTTTTATACATTTTGGTCACCATGTTTATAGCAGCACGATTTGTAATAGCTAAATCTTAAAAACATCCCAAATGCCCATCAACTGGTGACTGGATAAAGAAGACGTGGGTTTTTTACATAAGATGGAATACTATTCAACTGTAAAGAATGATAAACTAGAGACATTTATAGCTAAATGGATGCACATTGAGGCCATACTCTTAAGTGAAAAAATAGGACACATGTTTAAATATCAAATGGTTTCTCTGTTGTGAATACACAATTTTAAAATCAGCACATGGGAGTATTTCCAAAACAAACCATACATTAGCATATAACAATTCTCAAAAATGCAAAAAATTGAAATAATTTCTGGAATCTTACGAGATCACAGTGGAATAAAACTACAAATCAACAGCAAGAGTATCTACAGAAATTATACAATCAGATGGATGTTGAACAACACAGTTTTGAATGAGCAGTGAGGTATTGAAGAAATCAGGAGAAAATTTAAAATGTCCTATAATCAAATAAAAATGAAAACATGTCATAGATAACCTTACGGTATTTAGCCAAAGCAATACTGAGAGGAAAGTTTATGTCAATGAGTGTATACTTGTTCAGAATTTCTAGAAAGACAGGCATACAGAAACCAGATGTGGCTGGCTGAATTAAGTAATCCTTCTACCCCAGGTTATGTCATACACCAAAAAAAGTCAAGAACTATAATTTGAAATAGGAAGAAAAGGCTCAAAGGGCTAGGGGAAGTGGGAGGGGAAGGGGAACAGAAAGAATGGGAAGGAAAAATTATGAGAAAAGGAAAAAGTGAAAACAAAGTCTTTGTAAATAGGGAAGGGTGGAGGGGGAGAAGGGAGCATGGGGAATGGGGAAAAAATAAGAACCAAGATACATCATGTACAGGTACAAGCATCCAATGATAAATGTAAGTGTACTGTATACCTAAGATGTACCAATAAAAGAACTTAAGAAAAAAAATCAAGAATTTACAAGAAACCATAAGCTAGTCATAATAAGCTGCCAGAATCTGAACACATAATAATCAGCATGGGAGAACTCCCAGAAAATTGAAATCAGCTTTATAAAATCTCGGTGAACTTGAGGAAAATACAGAGAAACATTTCAATACACTAACAGTAAAACTTAACCAAGAGATGGAAGCAACTTAAAAAGTAAACTATAATTTTGATAACAAAATTAAACTCAGCAAAATGAAAACCACAAGTCATCAGTAGAAGGATAGACCAAATAGATGAAAGAATTAGCTCCAATTCACATTATTTGAAAGTACAAAATCTGAGGAAAAAAGGAGAAACAAAGACATAAAAAAATTGTATAAAGTGTCTTGGAATTCTGATTTTCCCAAAGGGGAAATATTCAAGTTATTGATCTTCAAAAATTACTTCAGAATGTCAGAGGTAGAAAAGTTGGTCAAAGAAATAATAATAGAAAACTTCCCAAACTAAGAGGACAAAAATATCAAGGAATGTGAAAGATAACCAGTCAGTTCAACAAAACCACATCTACTCCAAAACACCTTATTAATCAATCTTTAAAAGATGGAGGATAAAAAGCAAATTCTCAAGGCTGCCAATAAAGAGAAACACATAACACATAAGGGTATAGAAATTTACCAGACAGCAAACATTTCAGCAGTATTCTTAAAGAAAAGGAGGGTGTGGCATGAGATTTTTCACAGTACCAAAGGAAAAGAATGTCAAAGGAGAATGTTGGCATGAACAAAGCTGTCCTTTATACATGATGAAGGAATATTCTCTCAGAGGAACAAGAGCTGAAGGTACTATATTTCTTTTTGTAAAATTAATTTTATTGGTATATTTTAGGTATACAATATAATGACATTCATCATTGGAAATTTGTACCTTACGTAATATATCTCGACTCTTATTTTTCCCCATGCCCTTGCCCTTGCTCCAAAGCCTCCAACCCACCCTATTTACAAACACTGTTTCCATTTTTTCTTTTTTTCATATTTATTGCTTTCCCTCCTTTCCTTATGCCTACATCTCCCATTTCCCCTTCACCTATGCACCTTTTCTCCTTATTTCACATTATCTATTATAATTTTTTATTCTTATTTACACTTTCAGTTTCTCACACCAGAGAAAATAGTATTTACACGTGTGTCCTATTTCACTTGAGAGCATCACATCTACGAGCATCCATTTAGCTATAAATTTCTCTAATTTCTCATTCTTTATGGCTAAGTAGTACTCATTTTTATTTAAAAAAACACATTTTGTTTATCCAGTCTCCACTTGATGGAAAATTGGGCTGTTTTCAAGTTTTAGCTATTACAAAATGTGCTGATAAGAACATGGGTACACATATATCCTTGTGGTATGATTCTTTTAATTCTTTAGGGAAGATACCCAGCAGGGGAATAGCTGAGTCAAATGGGACCTCTAATCCTAGTTCATTGAGCTATCTCCATACTGATTTCCACAGTAGTTGCACCATTCTACACTCCAACCAACAGTGGAGATGGATTCCACAGCCCTGCCAGCCTTTTTTATTGGTTGATTTCTTGATAGCAACCATTCTTTCTGGGTGAGGTGGAGCCTCAGTGTTGTTTTCATCTTCATCTGTTGAATGACCAGTGATGTTGAACATTTTTTCAAACATTTACTTGATATTTCTACTTCTTTGTCTGAGAAATGTCTCTTCATTTAAGATGCCCATTTTTATATTGGGTCTTTAACTTTGGGAGGTCTGATTTTTTAAAGTCCTTCATATATTCTAGATAGTAGACCTTTGTCTGAGGAACAGAAGGTGAAAATATTTTCCCACATTATGGGTTGTCTCTTCATACTGTTGGTGGTTTCTCTTGCTGTGCAGAAGCTTTTTCATAAGAAGAGATCCCACTTGTTGATTCTTTGTGCTAGTTTATGTGTAACTGAGGTTTTGTTCATAAAATCTTTCCCTTTGCCAATGTCTTCAAGAGTTCTACCTAACCTCTCTTCCAGCCAGTTTAGTGTTTCTGTTTTAATATTTAGATATTTAATCCATTTTGAGTTTAGCTTAGTGCATGGTGAGATATAGGTCTAGTTTTAATCTTTGGCAAGTTGAAACCCAATCTTTCCAGCACCATTTATTAAAGAGGCTATCTTTCTTCCAGTGAGGGTGCTTAGCTCCTTTGTCAAAGATGAGGTAGCTGAGTGTGTCTGGAATTATTTCTGCATCTTCTAATTGGTTCCACTGATACTCAGATCTCTTTCTTTGCCAGTACTCTGCTGTTTTTATCAAAGTAGCTTTGTAGTATAGCTGCAAGTTGGGAATTGTGATACCCCCTACTATGTCTTTGTTGCCTAAAATGGCTTTTCCAATTCTAGGTCTCTTCTTGTTCCAATTGAATTTTTGGATTGTTTTCTCAAAATCTGTGAAGTATGCTGTTATAATTTCAGTTGGGATTGCATTGAATCTAAATAGTAGTTTTGAAAGTATGGCCATTTTCACTATATTTGTTCTTCCTTCCCAGGAGCAAAGGATGTCTTTCCATTTTCTGATATCCTCTTTGATCTCCTTTATCTTATTCAATCTCTTTTTGCAGAATGCTATAGTTTTCAGAGTAGAGGTCTTTGATTTCTTTTCTAAGGTTGATTCCTAGGTATTTCATTTTTTGTATGCTATTGTGAATGTTGTTTCTCCAGTTCTTCTCTCAGGGAGCCTGTTGTTCATGTACAGAAAAGCTATTAATTTTTGTGTGTTGACTGTGTATCCAGCTACACTACTGAATTTGATAATTAAGTCTAGAAGACTTTTGGTGGAGTTCTTGGGGTTGTCTGTATAAAGTATCATGTCATCTCAAAATAATTACAATTTGACTTCTTCATTTCCTATCTTTATTCTTTTTATTTTTTCTCTTGTCTAATTGCTACAGCTAATATTTCCAAAACTTTATTGAACAAGAGAGGGGATAGTGGACATCCTTCCCTTATTCCTGATTTTAGCATGAAAGATTTCAGTTTTTGACCATTTAGTATGATGTTGGCTGTAGGTTTTTCATAGATGGCTTTTATCAGTTTGAAGTAGAGACCATCTATTCCAATTTCTTGTAAATTTTTTTATTATGAATGTGTGTTGGATTTTGGCAAATGCTTTTTATGCATCTATTTAGATGATCATATGTTTTTTGTCCTTGGCTCTATTAATATACTGTATTACATTTATTGATTTGCATATGTTGTACCATCCCTGCATCCCTGGGATGAATCCCACTTGGGCAAAATGTATGACTGCTTGATGATCTTCTGCATTTTGCTAGTATCTTATTAAGGATTTTTGCATGCATGTTCATTACTGAGATTGGCCTATAGTTTTCTTTTTTGGTTGGGTCTTGCTCTGCTTTTGGAATGAAGGTGATGCTTGCTTCCAGGAATGAATTTGGGAGTATTGCTTCGCTTTCAGTTTCACTGAAGAGTTTAAACAGTAGTGCCAAAGTTCTTTAAACATGTTGTAGAATTCAGCAGTGAAGCTATCAGGGCCAGGGCTTTTCTTCATTGGTAAGTATTTAATTATATTTTCAATTTCATTAATTGATATTGTGTTGTTTAGAATTTTTTGGTCTTCTTTATTCAACTTTGGTAATTCATATGTATCTAGGAATCTGTCCATTTCTTCTGTGTTTTCCAACTTATTGGCATATAGGTTGTCAAAGTAGGTATTGCTGATGCTCTGGATTTCTGCAGGGTCCATTATATTTTCATCCTCTTCATTTCTATTTGCATGGATTTGGGTCTTTTCTTTCCTTTTTTTGATAAGGTAGGTTAAGGGTTTGTCACGTTTGTTTATTCTTTTGAAGAACCAACTCTTGGCTTCATTGATTTTTTGTATTGCTCTCTTAGTCTCCATTGCATTGATTTTGCTCTGCTCTTTATAATTTCCTCCTTGTATGAGCTTTGGGTTTTTCCTGCTCTTTTTTTCTAAAAGCTTGAGTTTCAGCATCAGGTTGTTTATTTGTTTATTCCACTATGTTGTATTGGCATTGTCACTTAATTGTAGAAACTGTCTGATTTCTTCTTAAATATCCTTTGTGACCCACTGATTACTTACAACTGTGTTGTTCAATTTCCATGGGTTTATGAGATTCTTGATGTTTCTTTTGTTATTGATCTCCAATTTCATTGCATTATGGCCTGATAATATACAGGGGATAACTTCAATTCCTTTGCATTTTCTTAAACAAACCGTATTAGTAAGTATGTGGTCTATTTTACAGAATGGCCCATGTGCAGCTGAAAAGAATTTTATTCTGATTTTGTGGGGTGAAACACTCTGTAAACATCTGTTAAGTTCATTTGTTCAAGAGTTTGATTGAGCTTTAGTATTTTGCTATTTATTTTCTCTCTAGTTGATCTATTTCTTAAGTGGGATATTGAGGTACCCCACTACTATTGTATTAGTGCTTATTTGATTTTTCATGTCTGTTAGTATTTGTTTCATATATTTAGGTGCACCAGTATTTTTTTAATTAATTTTATTGGTACATTTTTTGGTACACTTTAGGTATACAATTCATTTACATTTATCATTGGGTGTTTGTACCTGTACATGATATAGCTTGGTTCTTATTTTTTTCCCCATTACCTGTGCACCCTTCACCACCTCCATCCTTCCCTATTTACATAGATT
>NW_004624898.1:3443002-3453994 GCF_000247695.1 Heterocephalus glaber | reverse complement strand
GTGATTTGTTTCTTTTCTCTAACTGCTTGTAGTATTTTGTTCTTCTGTTGGGATTTTGGACTCTTAACTATTATAGGCCTAGGTGTAGATTTTTTTGACTAGGGCTAGTTGGAGTCCTATATTCCTCCCTTATCTGTATGTCAAGTTCTTTTCCCCTTCTTGGGAAGTTTTCTGTCATCACTTCTGTGAAAAGATTTTTTATGTCATTTGCACTCTCTTCTGTTTATTAATTCTGATCAGTCTTATTTTATTCTTCTTTGCATCATCTTGCAACTGCTGGATTGATTTCTCATGGTCCCTTACTATTTTTAAAAAATTTATCTTTTTGTGGTCACTAATTGCAATCCTTTCTTCTATATCTAAAATTTTGTCCTCACATTGGCTTATTTGGTTGCATAAACTTTCAGTGGATTTTTTAATCTCCTTGAAATCTGTTTGCATCTGTTTTATGGATTCCATTTGTTTCCTATGCTGAGATTTCATCATATTCCTCAGTTCCTCTATTTTTTATCTTTGTCTACTCTAGATTTATAAACCATGTTTTGCACTATGGACACAACCTGTGTTGTTATCTGAGATATTATTTCTGATTTCAGTTTTTCCAGATCCTCTTTTGTTGCCAGTTCAGGGAGTCCAAAGTGGTTGAGGATTGTAGCAGACACCTCTGACCAATGTTAGCAGGCCATAGTGGTACAAGCTTCTTGCCCCTCTATCATTTGGCTGTGTATTACTTCAGGAGTCTGACGAACCTTACGTGACTCAGATGGGCATGTCAGATAGCAGAGTTGGGCTAGTATTGTTCCTTTGCTAATGGCTGCTACTGAGACTTAAGTTCTAGTCTGTGAAGTAGCAGAACTCAGCTGAGTTCACTTCCAGCCAAAGTCAACTGACTCCAACTAAATTATTCTCCTCCGAATAAATCATTTATTCTTGTTCTCAAAGATATTCTTGTGTTCTTATTCTACAGCCCTTGCTGCTTGTTACTTGTTATCAGCAGGTGTTCCAAAGGCCTTCCCAGCTTCCTCCTCCCCTTCTGACATTTGTGATGAATAAACACTGGATGTTGTGGGAGTTCTTTGTCTTTGCTGCCCAGAGCAGCATAGATCAGCCCAAGATTCCATTTCTCTCAAGTCTCTGTCTCTGTTTCTTTTATTTCCCACTTTCAGACTACCTCTCAGACTTTGTACTGGCTTGCAGGAGGCCAGGACCACTGCAGGGGTCTCTGGCAACTCCCTTTACCCTTTCCCTATAGTGTATCAGATTGTTCCATCTTGTTGCCCTTTGGAGTTACCTTAGGTGATCTGGAAGTCTGGTTTTGAGACTTGTTTATGTGTCTTCTTATTTCAACAGATGCAAACTGCTGCACCTTTGTTGAGGTAACTTTTTGCTCACCCAGTGGTCCTTGATTCTCAGGAAGCCACCAAGTGGTCTTTTCTTTGCCTCTCACCACTGGACCAATTCCTGGGTTCAGAATGGTGGCCCTCTGGATTCCTGTGCCCAGGCAGAGTTCTGGCTGGGGCCTGTGCACTTGGGATGGTATCTGGGTGTACCTCTGGCTGGGGCCTGCACCCCCCCATGTAGCTGTTGTATGGGAAGGCATTTGGCTGTGTGCTGTGCACCTGAGTCACTGGTGTCTGAGGGGGCTTCTAACTGGGGTCTGCACGCCCTTGCCAATGGAATCTGGGCAGGCCTCTGGCTGTTGCTTGTGTGCCTGTGCAGCTCTTTTCTAGGTGGGCTATTGGCTGGGGCCTGTGAACCCAAGCTGCTGGGGCTAAGGTGGGGCTGCTAGCACCTGCCAGCACCCATGATGATCTGGTCCACACCAGCTCCTCTCTGGGATCTTGAAGGTACTATATTTCTACCTGACTTGTTTTACAAGAAATGTTAAAATAAACTGTCTTTGAAATGAAAGAAAGCAATACTAGTGAGTTAGAAAAAAACATAGGAAGGTATGTAACTAACAGGTGAGAGGAGATTCACAAAAATATTAATAATGTTTTTGTACATAAGAATGGTGCATAAACCATTCATATTTTAATATGATGACTAAAAACCTGATGAAAATAATAAGTACATTAATATATTAGGATACAGACAATATAGAAAGATGAAAAATGAGTTACCAGAGAGTCAACATGGCTGATTGGAGGAGTTACAATGGAGAAGGTCAGGAAAGTTCCACTGAGAAGGAAGGTATTTGGAAGGTGTGAGAGGAGCTTTCATGCTGAAATTGAAAATTAATGAGGAAAGTTGATAAATAAATCAAGTCAAACAAGCAGACAACAACAACAACAAAGGGCAGCAGTGCTGCTGTGGCAGCTCAGCTGGCCTCTGCTCCCCACTCCATCAGGGAGCAGCCATTTTTGATAGTGAGGCAAAAGTGTAAGGGCCAATCTAGTGCTACAGAGACCAGATTCCTGGGATACAGTTTGTATTCAACAGCCTCACATATATCTTCCTCTTCTAAATACTGGGGAACACAGCACCCCTGAGTTCTCTGCTCCAACACATACTATGGACTAGGGGCACTATGCTCCCACCAGACACAGACTAGAGAGAGAATACATAGGAAAAGGACACCCTAGCTGATTTGGAGCAGCTCAGGAATCTGCCCATCAAGACAGCCAGCCCACTCACTGAAGTGCATATGCAAGTTCCTGATACTCTTCACCAGTCTAAATAGACCTCTTGCCATAGGCCTGCTGAGTCATAAGCAACTACAGACAGTTTGGCTGGAGAGAGATCTGTAAGTCATAGGTCAGTTGAGTCACAGGGGGTACATGAGAACAGCTCAGCATGTGTCCTGCATTCTACTGGACTGTGAAGTGACAGGCACAGGTTCCAACCACAAAGAAGCCACAGACCAAGTTGGCTCTATTTCTGTTGTGCACTCTAGGTTGTCATACCAGCCACAAAATCATACAACCATCTGTTCTCACTTCAGCAGCACATATACTAAAATCATACACCCATCTCTGGTGAACATGAGGGTTGAGTGGAATGGCAACTACACTGAGAAGAAGAATTGTGCAGAATCATGGACTCTGTGGAGAAGTTAAGAAGGAATTGCAGCTGCTGCCCTCAGTTGTAGAACCTCCAATTATGGTCATTGAGATCTAAGGACCACTGCCCACACCCCAAGCAGAATGGAAGAGTACATACAGCCTTAATTAACTGCAGACTTCTGAGAGTGGAGACCTGGTTACATGCTAGTCACTACCCTTGTCCAGGTTTTCTGACCAAGGTCTTATATGTGTATCACATATACATTCTCATATTGAGAGTGTTTAAACTAAGTTGCCCTCAGATGTCTTCTTAGTTTTGGATTTTATATGTTGAATTTTTTATTTGGTTATTTTTTGTGTTTTATTTTGTTTTGTTTATTTTAGAAATTTTTGTTTGTTGTTTTTGTTTATTTTTCTTCTATTTGTTTCTTTAATTTTTAAAAATAATTTTATTAGCATACTTTAATATACATAATGATCACATTCACCACAGGGACTTTGTACTTGTGCATAATGTATCTTGATTCATTTTTCCCCATTCATCTCCCCTCCCTTAAACTTTTCTTCCCCTCCTTATTTACAAAAACTTTTTGTTCCACTTTTTTCATTCTGTTTTTCCCCTTCCTTCCTTTCCCAATTCCTCCTCCCTTGTTCCCCTTCCTATTTGAACATTTTCTTCCTACTTCTCAATATGTATTATATATTTTGATCTTTATTTACCCTTTTTGTTTCTTACACCTGAGAAACTATTTGATATTTAAACATGTGGGTCTGATATATTTCACTTTATAATATGGTCTCAACTTGCATCCATTTACCTAGAAATGGCTCAAGTTTATCATTATTAATGGCACAGTAGCTGTCCATTGCATAAAAATATCCTTTTTATCCATTCATCTGTTAATGGGCATTTTGACAGTTTCCCAAATTTAACTATTAAAAATTGTGGTACTATAAACACAGGTGTACATATATTGCTCTAGTATTTGGGGAAATAGCTGTAACTCCTAAACCTGCTAGATATCCAAAATGCAAGTTTGTGTTATCTAAAATTGAAGAATAAATTCTAGGAACAATGGAAGCTAAGAGTAGGAAAAATTTATTAAGAAAAAGATAACTTCTGTCTAAGAGAGACAGAAGGGGGAACAGGAAGTGGGTTGCCTGCCCACCCTGCTTCTCAAAGGTATTTTATGGGACAAAGCCATGAGGTGAGGCAGGTTCAAGGTGAGACAAAACTATAGGCAGCTAAGAATATTACAACTACAGTCCCTTAGGTAATATTGATCCAATGGGAAATCACAAGGTGGACATGAGGTGGGGCAAAACCATGATCAATCAATAAGATTATGAGAAGTATAGCTGCTTAGGTAATATTGATTAAATGGAGATCAGGGAAGCAAGTCTTGTAGCAAGCATACAAGGAACAAGGAAGGATTTTCAGTAAGGGTTGGGTCAAGAATCTTTCCTAGAAAATCTTGGTCCTCCACCCAGGTGATCGATACCTATTTAGAATATAAATCAGTGCCACTCATCCCTAGGGGAAGTATGCAGGTGTAGTAGTTTCTTTTCTTTTACCATGCTGGCCTTCAGTGAATGTGTCTCCATTTTCCTACATATGGGCACCTTCAATGTTCTCTATGTTGGCTCCTCAAGGGTTGGCCCTGTCTAACTGCCTACAAGATATCTAATTAACTTACCTATCTACAATATTATGATGCTTTTAATTCTTTCAGGAAGATAACAAAAAGATGAATAACTGGGTCAAAAGGAACCTCCAGGTTTAGTTTTTTGAAGAATCTCCATTAATAAGTCCCACAGTCATTACACAAGTCTACACACACACCAACAGTGGAGAAGAGTTTCTTTTCCTCCACAGCCCTGCCAGCACTTGTTATTGGTTGCTTTCTTTAGGATAGACATTCTTTCTGGAGTGAGAAGGAATCTCAGTCTTATTTTAATTTGCATCTCTTGAATGACCAGTGATGTTGAACATATTTTTATATATTTATTTGCCATTTGTACTTCTTGATGTGGGAAGTGTGTATTCATTTCAGATTCCCATTTTTTGATTGGATCTTTAAATTTAGTAGGTCTGTTTTTTTTGAATTATTACACTTGATCTTAGCCAAAAGGCTGAGAAGTATTTTTTAGTTATTTATATATTCTAGATATTAGTCCTTTGATAAACAGCTGGTAAAAAATTTTGTTCCCATTCTATGGGTTTACTCTTCACTCTGTTAGTGGGTTCCTTTTTAATATGATGAGATCCTAGTTGTTGATTCTTTGTAATATTTCCTGTGTGATAGAAGTTTTGTTCATAAAGTCTTTACTGAGGGGAGATTCAACATGGCTGAACAAAGGAGGAGTCATGTTGGAGTTACTCAAAGAAAATCAACTTAAAACATAGGTAACTGGTAGAAAGGGATGGGCATTCATCCTGATCCAAAAATCAATGTGAAGTATAAGACTTATAGATCAAACAAAACATCCATAGGACTTTATAAAATGGTGACATGGCTCTTGTTATTTTTGCTGTCTTCTGCCACCATGAGCTGTTGTCCCCTGTTGCTCTACTACCTTCTGGCTGCCATAAACTGCTTCTCCTCTGCCATGCCACCCTGCCTTGGAGCCAGCCAATTATTAACTGAAACCTCTATGAACTGTAAGCTAGATAAAGCTTTACCCCTTTAACTTTGGATGTTGGATATTTTGTCTCAGCAATGAGAAAAGTAACTAAGACAGAAACTTGCTGTAGTATTACTTGGCCACATGCCTCAAGAGCCTTTGGAACTGGATTATGGGAAGGGGAAGAGTTAAGAAAGGTTTGGAGATGCCAGCTGAAGAATTAGAGCTGGAATGGCTGAAACTGTTGTGTATGGTAGATTCTGGTCAGAGCTCAGAAGGCCAGAAATCCACTAAAGACCACGCTTGGGACATTTCTTCTGGGAAGAAGGACTGCATTGACTGATGGACTCCAGATAATGTGTGTTATCCCTAGGCAGAAAGTTTGTTTGCATTTTGCTCATGTCCAGAGACTTTGCCTGAGACTGAGATTAAGGGTGGTAGGCTAATCTGGCAGAAGAAATTTCAAGGAAGGCTCATGTTGAACCAATGGCATGGCTGCTTTTGGGAGCTTTTAGCCAGATCTATGTCAAAAATCAAGAGCAAAAAGCCCAGCAGAATGATTTAAAAAGTTTTGAGTTTGGCTAGAAAGGAAGCTCCAGTAAAGCTGTGAACTGCAAAGGCAGAGTAGAGGAGATCTTGATTGCTGAGAAGGAACAGGAGAATAGAAAAGATAGCATGAGGGCATCACAGGAATCAGCAGGACTCCACACTTTCCAGCCTCAGAGTTGTAAAGGTGAAAGAATTTGTTTTGAGAAGAAAGTCCCAGAGCACCATGTTCCAGAATGGTTGCAGCCTAGAGAATTTCTTCCTTGGAATGGAATTCATCATGTTCAGTGATGCAGGTACTGGACTCCAATAGCCGAGAGAGAGAGAAGATTAGCTACTGCTCCACCTGGCAGTAGATCATGGCATCATCCACATGGAACTGGTTTTAGGTGCATGAAGGATGCAAGAGTTGTGAGGTCAGGAAGGCTTCCACCCAGATTTCAGAAGGAGGCCTGGGAGGCCAAGCAGTGTGCCCCTATGAGAGCAGTGTGTGAAGCTGTATGAAACAGAAGGTCCAGTAAAGACCCCAGAAGTTTGGAGAAGCCAAGAGCATCAGTCTGAGGAAAGCTGCAAAGAGGGAGAAGAACCAGCCCAAGAGAGAAGTTGTGGAAGTAACAATCATCTGCAGTGCCACAGGGGTGGAGCCACTTAAGCCCTTTGAAGTCTACAACTTGCTACAGATTTCCTGGGATGCTAGAAGTGGAACTGTGGGAGTTAATGTTTACCTTACTAGATTTTGATCTTGCATTGGTTCCATTCCTTTGTATCCCCCATTGATAACTTTTGGAATGGAAATGTCTATCTTGTGTCACTGAATGTTTGAAGTGTTTAACTTTCTATTCATTTTATTATAGGAGGTTGCAGGTAAGAGTTTACCTTGAATCTCCAAGGAGACATGGGGCTCAAACTTTTCAGCAATGCTGAAACTGTTAGGACTTTGACAACTCTTAGAGATGGACTAAATGACTTATGCTTAACGGAATGTACATGAGTCTTTAGGGGGGCAAGGGTGGAATGTTATGGTTTGTGTAGATGTCCTCCCAAAATTTCATGTAAACTTCATGTAACTTCATAAGCTATTTTGGAGGTGGCTGAATCTAGAGTGTGTGATTGACTCATGCTGGGGCCAGGTGGGAGAGCACTAGGATTAAGGGTGTGAGTGATGCCTGTCATAGATAGTCTGAATAAGATAAAAGAGGCAGGGAGATGCTATTGAGGTCTCTTGTTGCTTTTGCTGTCTTCTGCCACCATGAAAGTTTCCCTTTCATTGCTTTGCTACCTTCTGGCCACTGTTAGACCCAGTGAGAAGGAACCAACCAGAGACCGATATTAAATCCACACAGGAGTTTATTACCGGCCAGGACCCAAGCCAAGCATCTGACTGGAGCCCTGACTGGGGGGAGACAAACATGTTTTATGCACCTTTGAGGCCAACAGTTTCTAGGCCCCTCTATGGGATAGAACTAGCAAAGCAAGCAAAAGGTACAGAAGAGGAACATCCTGCTGTTAGAACATCCGTAAAACAATAGTTGATTAATTGTTATTTCTAAGGGGACCTTTTAAGAGGAGGAGGTTTCTAAGCTTCCTCCTTCTGAGTTCATCTAAAGGGCAGACAGTTGGGTCAAGCAGCAATATGTAGTCTGTCTTGCTAACTAGGATCCTTCAGCCACCATAAACTCTTTCTCCTCTGCCATACCACCCTGTCTTGGACCCAGCCAGTTATGGACTGAAACCTCTGTGAATTGTAAGCCAAATAATCCTTTCCCCCTTAAAAATAAATGGTGAAGCAGCCCATAGTGCTGCCTGGGGACCTCTGCTTGAGTCTAGAGTGGTCACCACCATTCTGTGAAATTCCCAAAATCTGATGGACTGCAGTAGTGGGGCAAACTCAAGCCACACAGGATAGATTTGGGATATAAGGCCTCTCTCCTCTTCTGCCTTCCTCCAAAGACAGGAATTTGCATCCTGGTAGCAAATTTCACCAGCACACACAAGGATGAGTTACCAGGAAGGTGCTCCTTCCCCAATGGGCTGCCAAATTTTTGTTTTTCTTTCTTTTTGTGTGTGTGTGTGCAATGAAGCTAACGGAACCTCTAGCTACAACAAAGTTAGGAACTGCAGCAGTGGTGTGAAGGTAGTGAGTGGAACAGCACCACTCATGCTTCACTGTTTGCAGCTGCCTGAGACATAGAGGGATGCCAAACTTAAGCAGCCTTGGGCTTCAGAGGGGAATGAATGGGAAGTCAGCACTACTCTCACCCTGCTTTCAACAGCACTACAGAGGAGAGAGCTGGGGAAGTGAGTTGACCAGCAGCACTACCCCTGCACTTATTTCAGCATCATGAGTGGAAAGAGACACTTGTGGAGTGGAAGAGAGGGCCAGGAAGGGCCAGGAATGTATAAGGGCCAGGAAGGGCCAACTGTACACTGGACTGGGAATAGCCTTGGGCTGTCTCTGTCTGAGGGCCCACAGTGTCAAAGTCAGTGGGCTGAAGGGGACCCTGGTCAGGTGAGGTTTCCAATTAAAAGAATGCACACAGAGAAGCATTACAAAGCAGGAACCAATTTAAATTTCCAGCATCAGGGAAGCATCAAAGCATGAGAGTTGGAACTGTAGCTCCAGAGTTCAGAAGCAGCATGTCTTTATCAGCTATTCTGAGACCTAGTAAGACAAAACAGCCACGTGACCTTGCATAGTCATGTGATACATGTGTTATCATCCATGAAGATTCATTATTGTAACAAATCCCCATTGTGTGCCTGGATGAATTGATGGGATTGTGTCCTCAAGTGCCTTCTGGCTTCCTTAGATGCCCAGGCTTTGACACATCTCACAGTAGCATCCTATTCATAGCAAATAGGAGAGAGATGTTGAGATGAAAAGTATAGGGAAATGTGGGCAGGCCATTAAGGGGCACACAGAAAGTAGATTGCTAAAAACTCTGGCCCCTGCTCCCACATCTTGAGGCCAATAGCTCCAAACCCAGCACTAATCCCACTCCAGACTTGGTGCAGTTACACAGAACAGATTTAGGCTCTGACTTTGACAATACCACAGAACTGAGGATACCAGAAGAATTATATTGGATTTTTTATTGTTGTTATTTGTTTGTTTTGTTTTCCTTTTTCTATCTTTTTGGTTACTGTTTGGGGGTTGACTTTTATTGTTTGTTTTCTTTTCTTCATTTTTTTCTCTCTTTCCTCAACTATCTCCCTTGATTTTTTTATATTTTCATGTGAGTGAACATTGTCTTTAATCTTTCTGGTTCACTTCGATATTCTTTTGCTTTCTCCTATATTATTTCACCCCTGTCATCTTAACTGCTTTCCAAAAGCTTGGGTGATCATCCCTTGTTTCTCACCCTTCCTTCTACTATATTTCTCGTCATTTATCTCTCTACTTTATCCCCTGATCCTCTTACATTTCTCCCCCATAGGTGAAATCACTCTACCAAAGGAAACTCACTGCATATAAGTTCCTGGTTTAGGTTAAATTATATTATATAAATGGAGATCCTGCTTCTACTGTCAAAGGTAGCAAGTTAATAGTTATCACAGTTTATTACATTCTATGTTGTGCTTTATGCTATTGCTAATGGTACTACTTTAGCCAGAGTGCCATACCTGTTGTAATCAATTGTTCTCTTTTGCATGACAACACTGTGATTGTCTGGGATCATAATCATCACCATAGTCCAGTTCAACATATGCAAATCAATCAATGTAATACACTATATCAATAGAACCAAGGACAAAAACCATATGATTATCTCCATAGATGCAGAAAAAGCATTTGACAAAATCCAAGACTCATTTATGAAAAAAATCCTACAAAAAATTGGAATAGATGGTCTCTACCTCAATCTGATAAAAGCCATCTATGAAAAATCAACAGCCAGTATCATACTAAATGGTCAAAAACTAAAATCCTTTACACTAAAATCAGGAACAAGACAAGGATGTCCACTATCACCACTCTTGTTCAATATAGTTTTGGAAACATTAGCCATTCCAATTAGACAAGAGAAAGAAATAAAAGGAATAAAGATAGGAAATGAAGAAGTCAAATTGTCATTATTTGCAGAGGAGAAGATACACTATATAGAAAACCCCAAAAACTCCACCAAATGTCTTCTAGACTTAATAACCAAATTCAGTAGAGTAGCTGGATACAAGGTCAACACACAAAAATCAATAGATTTCCTCTACACAAATGACAGACTCACTGAGAAAGAAATAGGGCAAACAACTCCTTTCACAATAGCAACCAAAAACCTGAAATACCTAGGAATCAACCTAACAAAAGAAATCAAAGACCTCTTCTCTGAAAACTAGAGCACTCTGAAAAAAGAGATTGAAAATGATATCAGAAAATAGAAAGACATCCTCTTCTCCTGAGTAGGAAGGATCAATATATTAAAAATGACCATACTTCAAAAACTGCTATATAGATTCAAAGCAATCCCAATTGAAATCCCAGTAGCATACCTCATGGACCTTGAGAAAAAATCCAAAGATTCATTTGGAACAATAAGAGACTCAGAATAGCAAAAGCAATTTTAAGTAACAGAGACTTGGCAGGGGGTATCACAATCCCCATCTTGAAACTATACTACAAAGCTACCATGATGAAAACAGCATGGTACTAACAAAGAAATGGACCTAAGGACCAGTGGAACAGATTAGAAGATGCAAAAACAACTCCAGACACACTCAGCCATCTCATCTTTGATAAAGGAACCAAACACCCTCACTGGAGGAAAGATAGCCTCTTTAATAAATGGTGCTGGAAAAATTGGGTTTCAACTTGCCAAAG
>NW_004624898.1:3402659-3413391 GCF_000247695.1 Heterocephalus glaber | reverse complement strand
ATGTCTTCAAGGGTTCTACCTAAGCTCTGTTCCAACTGGTTCAGAGTTTCTATTTTAATATTTAGATCTTTAATCCATTTTGGTTTTAATTTAGTGCATGTGAGAGATATAGGTCTAGTTTTAATCTTTGGCAAGTTGAAGCCCAATTTTTCCAGCACCAGGTCACAATTTTACAAAATGTAGATGATATACTGTTGTGTGCCCTCTCAGAAGAACTCTCTAGCCAAAGCACCAGTGCTCGGTTAAATTTTCTAGTAGACAGGGGTTATAAAGTTTCTATATCAAAAACACAACTTTGTAGCCTTGAGGTAAAATATTTAGGCCTTGTCATGTCTAAGGTAGCCAGAAGACTGTGGAAAGAAAGAATTAAACCAATACTTTCCTTCCCACAGACCAAGACTCTAAAATAGCAAAGGGGCTTCCTAGGAATTACAGGCTTTCATTGCCTTTGGATACCAGGGTGCAGTGAGATTTTACAATCTCTCTCTCAGCTTATAAAAGAAACTCAAAAGACAGGTAGCCATATTTTAACCTGGGAACCTGATTCCCAAACTGCATTCCAGAAGCTTAAACAAGACCCTGCACTGAGTTTGCCAACAGCATTTCCATCTGTATATTGATGAAAGGTGGGGGATGGTTTTAGGAGTGCTTACACAGGATCGAGGACCTGCCCAACAACCTGTAGGGTATCTAAGTGATGAACTTAGCATTGTAGCAAAGGGATGCAAAGGGATGGCCTGCATACCTTAGAGCTATAGCTGCAGTAGCTCTCCTAATACCAGAGGCATTCAAGCTGATTTTAGGCAAAGATCTTATTGTATATACACCCCACAATGTGGCATAACTTCTTTCATCCAAAGGAAGCTTGTGGTTATTAGACAACTGACTTCTTAAATACCAGGCTCCACTTCTTGAAGGACCAGTCATTCAAATAAGGACATGTTCCTCCTTAAACCCTGACACTTATCTACCAGAAAGGGAGGAAATTGAAACTGACACACATGATAGCAAACAGGTAATTCTCTATACATATACAGCCCAAGAAGACTTATTAGACACTCCCCTTACAGAACCTGACTTGACCCTTTTCTGTGATGGCATTTCTTCATGAAAAATGGAACAAAAAAGGCAAAGTATATGGTAGTGACTCTGCATCAGACACTTAAAAGTTATTACTGGTTCTTCCTGGTGGAAAGAGTTGTTGGCTATACTTATAATAGTCTTGTTGATTTTACTGTTTGGCCCATGTATACTTAACTGTTTCTTTGGCCTTGTCTCCTCCAGACTTAAAGCTATATGCCTACCCATGATGGAAATGCCTGATGCCCTGAAGTACACCTAGAGGGCCTTTAGATAGACCCTTTAGAGGGTATCTCTGACTGACAATCACAACTACGAACCCCTTCAGCCAGAAGTAGCCAGAGCTGTTATCACTCCTTGCTCTCTCATAGCAGTTCAGGATACCTCTTCAGAGGGGGGAATAGTATAGACAGATGAGCTAGGTAGAAATATTACTGTCAGTCACATTGGGGTAGGTCTATGAGAGGGTCAGGACAAAGGTGAAACTCACCACAGCTACACCAGAGACACATTTCCTGAAAACCAGGCCTCAAGATAAAGACAAGATGACCAGACTTACATACTTCCTCAAAAAACAAACACTAGGCCTAATGAAGTCTAGCTAGACATCAGCAACCCTGGAGGGTAACAAGAGACCTCTGGACCTACCATTTCCTAGGAGAATCTTTGTTCTTTCCATCCATGCTTATTACGCGACTTGTTTCCTAATTGGACCACCATTACCTAAGTGACTATACTTATAACCTTATTGGATGTTCATGGCTGTGGCCCACATTGTACCCACATGGGTTTCACCCTACAAAACTCCTCTGTAAAATGGAGTCCATCCCCAGCTATGCACTCAGGACCCCCTCTGCCCCTCAGGAGCTATCCTATCAATAAATATCTTCCTACTCTTAACCTCCATTGTTCCTAGAACTCATTCTTTGTTTTCTAGAGATCAAGAACTCAGCTAATCATACAGTAACATGTTGGGAGATATAACATTTCATATTTCACCCCCAGTATTATTTTCTGTAACACCATGAGTGCCAATGTGATGGAAGTTAAATATGGCAAAGAAGTTTGAAATAATAAAAGAAGGAATAATGAGATTCATATGATGTTCAGCAAGCTCAAAAATGATATAACTAAATAGATAAGGAATTTTATAAAGTGATCAGTAAGCTTAAATAAAACACAAACAAAAAGTTGGGTTAGCTAACTAAGATGATTCAAGATATGAATGACCATTGTAGTAAAGAATTAGAGGCCATGAAAGGATAAAAAAATAGAATTCTAGAGTACAAGAAATTCTATTGAAAGTAAGAGCAGCAGAAATTACAAATGTGAGGAAAGAGTCTAAGAATTAGATGATACCATTGAAGCAGCAGATCACATATTCAATGATACATTAATTATAATAGATTAAACTTGCAAGAAAATGGCAGAGTGTAAGCAAAAACAAGTCAGCCTCTCCAAGATTTGGGATCCAGACACAGTACAGTGAAAACATGGGGAAGAAAAAAAGAGTGAAGTAGATCCCTGGGATCCAGGAAGGATCTGACTGGAAAATTAAAACATGCAGAGAAATTTAAGAGATAGAACTTAACACAGAGAAAGTAAGTGACAAACTGCCTATTCTCCCTAACTGCTGATTCATGGATCATGGGAAAGGGAGACTGAATCTACAGAGACTAACTGAAAACTGGGGACTGCATAGGACTTCAGGGAGAAATGCAATGATGGAACTGACTTTAGGGTGCTGTGAGCTGCAGGGAGAGTATGGAATTCTGCTCCCATCTGAGTCCTTTGACAGGCAACAAGGGACTCAGAGAAGCCACAGGATGGCTTTTTTTTTTTTTTTTTAGCTCTCCCAGTGTTATGCACACACAGAGATCAGATGAGAGACACCCATGATAAAGAGCTGTGGTCAAGGAGCCACAGTCAGTGTATCATCAGTGCTTACAATAGAAATAGATTTAATGTGGTTATGCATATATATAAGAATTTACAAGATAAGCTTACAACGGCCACCTACAGAGTCGAGTTTGGAAGAGTGCAAAAGGGGTCCCTTGGTGCTGGAGAACTAAAGGATCCTGAAGCTCACTGTAATATCCTGTGCAAGTCCATATCAGGAGGCTGAAAGGTATGCAATATAAAGCTGAAGAGTCTGTGCTGGAGGTTGAAGAGTCTGTGGCAGAAGCCAGGAGAAGATGACCACAGTGGAGGTGAAGACTGGACCTCTTCTGAAGAAACAGAAGTAAGCTTTCCTTCTTTGAAAGCCAAGTGTCTTCTGTTTTTAGTAAATCCCTTCAGCTACACTCAGAACTATGCTAATCCAATTTACTGATCTGTTTCTTACTCAAATTGACGCAATCAATTAATTATCTGTCTGGCTGGAAAGAGACCCCCTGAGAGCCTTAAGCTAGAAGACATAGACCCGTCCCCCACACCTGGAGGCCAAGCTCAGTCTGAATTGCTTTGAATTATAAAGTCACAGCAATGGACCCTCCCCCCAATGCTAGCACCAGCATGGATCTCAGGTCTGACTGCCTCACTTTATCTATAGCCTCAAAATTATGTATCCCAGAAGAAAACCACACATACAAATTCACACAGAAATTTCTTTTTTGTTCATGATTGCTTTTCTTTTTGATATTACTGTTTTTGTTTTACTTGTTTCTTTTGGGTTTTTTGTGAGAATGTACATTGTTATTTGTTTCCTTTGGTTATTTTTTCTTTCCTTTCCTCCTTTCCTCTCCACTGGATTCCTGGGGCTTTGAGAATTTTCCTTTGTCCCTCTTACTGCATCAAGCAATCCCAATCAATACTGCATCTTATCTCTTATCTCTCTCTTTTGCTTCTTTTTTCTTTTCTTCTGACTTCCTTTTTAATATTTTCCCTTTACTTTTACTCTTATTTTTACTTCCTGCATAATTTCCTTTTTCCTATGCCTTTGTCTTTTATATTCTATTTTACATCAGTTTTTTCTGTGACCTTTAACTAATTCTATAAATATGACTTTACTACACAACTAGATCCTTTGTACCACTCTTTTTTTCTCCTTCTTATATCATAAAGTTTAAGGTTTAAAATTTTCCATCTTAGGGTTATCAAGAAAATCATACACCCTGACCAAGTTGGATTTATCCCAGGGAAGCAAGGATGGTTCAACATACGTAAATCAATAAATGTAATATACTCTATTAACAGAGCCAAGTACAAAAACCATATGATCATCTCAGTAGATACAGAAAAAGCATTTGACAAAATCCAACATCCATTCATGAAAAAAACCCTACAAAAAATTGGAATAGAAGGTCTTTATCTCAACCTGATTAAGGCTATCTATGAAAAACCAACACCAAACATCATACTAAATGGTCAAAACTAGAAAACTTTCACGATAAAATCAGGAAGAAGACAAAGATGTCCATTAATACCACTTCTGTTAAATATAGTTCTGGAAACATTTGCCACAGCAATTAGAAGAGAGAAAGAAATAAAAGGAATAATGATAAGAAAGGAAGAAGTTAAAGTGTCATTATTTGCTGACAATATGATACTTTACATAGAAGACCCAAACAACTACACCAAAAGACTCCTAGTCTTCATTGACAGATTCAGTACAGTAGCTGGATACAAGGTCTATATGCAAAAAACAATAGCCTTCTTTTACACAAATGACAGACTCATTGAGAGAGAAATTAGGGAAACAATTCCTTTTACAATAGCATCCAAAAAAAAAGAAATATCTTGAAATCAATCTAACAAAGGAAGCAAAAGACCTCTACACTGAAAACTACAGCACTCTGAAAAAAGAGATTGAACAGGATACAAGAAAATGGAAAGACATCCCTTGTTCCTGGGTGGGAAGAACCAATATAGTGAAAATGGCCATACTTCCAAAACTACTATATAGATTTAATGCACTATCAATTGAAATTCCAACAATATACTTCACAGAACTAGAGAAAATAATCCAAAAATTCATTTGGAACCAGAAGAGACCCAGAATAGCAAAAGAAATTTTAGGCAACAGAGATATGGCTGGGGGTATTACAATCCCAAACTTGAAACTATACTACAAAGCTACTGTGATAAAAACAGCATGGCCCTGGCAAAGAAACAGACCTGAGGATCAGTGAAATAGATTAGAAAATGCGGAAAGAACTTCAGACATACTCAGCCACCTGATCTTTGACAAAGGAATCAACCACCCTCATTGGAGGAAAGATAGCCTATTTAATAAACGGTGTTGGAAAAACTGGATTTCAACCTGCCAAAGATTGAAACTAGACCCATACCTATCACCATGCACTAAACTAAGATTGAAGTGGATTAAAGATCAAAATATTGAAACAGAAACACTAAACTTGCTGGAAGATAAGTTAGGTAGAACTATTGATGACATTGGCATAGGAAAAGACTTTATGAATAAATTCTCAGTAGCATGGGAGCTAGCAGAAAGAATCACCAACTGGGATCTCATCTTATTAAAAAGCTTCTGCACTGCAAGAGAAACCACCAACAGAGCTAACAGACAACCTACATTGTGGGAAAAATTTTTAGCAGCTGTACCTCAGACAAAGGACTACTATCTGGAACATACAAAGAACTGAAAAAATTTAGACCCTCCAAATTTAAAGACCAAATTCAAAAACAGGCATCTGAAATGAACAGACATTTCTCACACAAAGAAGTAAAAGCAGCAAATAAACCTATGAAAAAATGTTCAACATCACTGGTCATTTGAGAGATGCAGATGAAAACAGTGAGATTTCACCTCACCCCACAAAGAATGGCTGCTATCAAGAAATCAACCAATAATAAATGCTGGTGGGGGTGTGGGGAGAAAGGAACCCTTCCCCATTGTTTCTGGGAGTGCAGACTGGTGCAAGCACTGTGGAAATCAGTATGGAGATACCTCAAAGAACTAGGACTTGAGGTCCCATTTTACCCAGCTATTCCCCTGCTGGGTATCTTCCCAAAAGAATTAAAAGTATCATAACACAGAGATATATGTGCACCCATGTTTATAGTGGCACAGTTCATAATAGCTAAAGTTTAGTAACAGGCCAAGTGCCCATGAACTGGAAACTGGATAAAGAAGATGGTTTTATATATATATATAAAATGTAGTGCTACTAAGCCATAAAGAACGAGAAACTAGAGACATTTATAGCTAAATGGATGCATATTGAGGCCATACTCTTAAATGAAATAAATGGGATACACATGTGTAAATACCAAATAGTTTCTCTAGTGTAAGAAACTGAAAGTTTAAATAAGGATTAAAATGTTTAAAATGAATTATTGCTAATTTGAAATCAGAAGAAAAGGTCAAAAGTGGTAGGATAAGTGGGACGTCCAGGAGAAAGGAAAGACTGGAAAGGAAAAATTATGAGCAAAGAGAAAAATGGAAACAAAATCTATGTAAATAGGGAAGTATAGAGGGGGTGAAGGGTGCACAGGTAATGGGGAAAAATAAGAACCAAGATATATCACATACAGGTACAACCTCTCAATGATAAATGTAAACATATTGTATACCTAAAATATACCAATAAAAGAATTTATGCAAAAAAAATTCCCTCTTATATTTTCCTGTTCCCAAACTTTATATTTTTAATAAAGTAACCATACAGCTTCATTAATCTTTTGATAGTTCACTCTTTAAAGTTACTGTTGAATTCTTTTCTACCAGTAGTAATGATATTGCTGTCATTGTAGTACATATTAGCTAAAAATCAATACCTCCATTGCCTTAATATTTACATCATACTTGTGGACATCTCTAGAGTTAAGTATGGTACATAAAGAGTTCTTATAATATGTTAATGACCAGTATGTCACAAGGATATTCATGCAGCTACTTTGCATATTACCAAAATTCTATAATTTTCACTATTTCTCTGAAAGTCAAAACTCAGATTACTTTCTGACGTTAAAAATACTACAATAAATTTACAGAGAACTTGATTTGAGAGCTAATTATAGTGCACCCTCCCTTCCAAAGTTAACAAAAGTGGTTGGAACTTGGGACTGAGGCAAAAGAGTATAGATTGCCAAAGTCAAAGTACATGGCTAAAAAACAGCTAAAGAGATCTCTATACTAGCAACAAAGTCCTACATGATAGGCATCCACAAAACAAAACAGAAACAAAACACAGAATCATAAGGAGACAAGGCAACAAAAAGCCTCTCAAAGCTCCCAACTCTCCTAAATCAATTCAGGGAGCACCTAAGGGCAGAATAGCACAAGTCACACACACACCCATATTACTCAAAAAGATAACACAAGAAGTTAGAACTAACAGATTGATACAGGAAATAATATTGGAGATGAAATATAAAATATTATATCTCCCAGCTGTCTGATATGCTGAGCTCATGTTATCTAAAAATTAAAGAATGAATTCTAGAAACAATGGAGGTTAAGAGAGGAAGATATTTATTGATAGGATATCTCCTGAGAGGCAGGAGGGGACCCAAGTGGGTAGCCCAGGGACCTCACTTTACAGAGGAGTTTTATAGAGTGAAACCCATGTAGGTACAATGTGGGCCACAGCCATGATCAACTAATAAGGTTACAAGTATAGTCACCTAGGTAATAGTGGTCCAATTGGGAAACAAGTCACATAACAAGTGTGGATGGAAAGAACAAAGACTTCTTCTAGGGGATTATGGGGTCCAGAGATCTCTGGTCACCCACCAGGGTGGCTGACGTCTATCTAGATTTCATTAGGCCCAGTGTTTGTCCTTTGATGAAGTATACAGGTCTGGTCATCTTGTCTTTTTATCTTGAGGCCCAGTCTCCAGCAGATGTATCTCTGGCTGGAGTTGTGTGTTTAACCTTTGTCCTGACTCTTTTGAGGACCCAGCCCTATCTGCCTATAATATTTCTACCTAACTCAGCTGTATATTATATGATCAAAGAGGTTCTCAGCATGATCACAGAAGATAAAACTAATCTGATAGTGGAAATATTAACCAAATGATCCACAATTTAAGAAGACACTAATAAAATGCTAGAAGAACTAAACAAAATGATACAAAACATGAATGAGAAGTTTAGTAAAAATTTAGAGTTCATGAAAAGGTTTCAATTAAAAATCTAGGAGATTAAAAATTATGATGACTGTATGATGAGGTGAACAATATGAGGATAGAATATCAGAACTAGAAGATAATGAAGCTATCAAAGACCAACTCTTTAAAGACACCTTAAATGCAATGAGAGTACAAGAAAAATGGATGCAACAGCTGCTAGATGATGCAAAGAAGATGAATCTAAGAATAACTGGAATGAGTTAAAAATTAGAAGACATCAGAAAAAAACTTGTTCAAAGAAAATATTTCAAAAAAACCTTCCCAAATATGGGGAAAGAAATAAACATAAAACTAATTGAAGTATATAAGAACCTTAAATAAACCCAATAAAAAAAGAACTTCGCCATGCTACATTATACTCAAAGTACTAGAATTTTATCATAGGGACAAAAATCTGAAAATCTGTTAAAGAAAAGCAATGAATCAAATATAAACATTAATTCATTAAATTATGGAAGTCTTCTTTATATGAACCTTATAGGCCAGGAGAGCTTGAGGTGAAATGTTTTAAGCCCTAAAAGAAAGCAATTTTCAATATTGACTTGTGAATCCTGCAAAATTTTCCTTCAAAATAGATAGAGAAGGCCAAGGATTTAGCTCAGTGACAGTGCACCTGCCTTGAAAGCACAAGGCCCTGAGTTGGAGCCCCAGTACCAGAAAAAAATAGATAGAGATGATAAGGAGCACCTTAAAAATCTTATGACCAAAAAGGCTTCATTACAAAAATTCTCAAGGATACCCTAGAAAATGACAATGAAGCCAACAATATCAACAAGTCAAAAAGAATGAATATACCCATTCAGATAAACAACTAAGCAAAATTTTTTTTAAAAATTCACAAACAGGAAAATAATTCAATGAAAATAATTTCTTCTCTGTGATAACTCTCACTGTGAATGGTCTCAATTTTCCAATCAAAAAACACTGGTAGAATTTATCAAGAAATGAAACCCAATGATATGCAGTATAAAAGAAATATATTTAATTCAAAAAGAAAATTGAATTGATAATGAAAGAATAGAAAACAATATTCCACCAAATAACCCAGAAAAAAGCAGGAGTTGCTATTCTAATTTCAGAAAAATTTTATTTCAAGACAACACCAGTCAGAAGAAACAAAGAAATTCACTATATATTGGTTAAGAGAACAGTTCTGCAGAAAAATATAAGAATTATAAACATAAACACACCAAACAGTGGCACATCCAACTTCATTAAATAACAATAATGGACATAAAAAATCAGATAAACACCAATACAATGGTAATGGGAAACCTCAATATCCCACTGTTGTGGGTCTGAGTGGTTGCAGCCTGACTGGAACCTGCTTCCTCCAGCTTGCTCCACCAGCTTGAAACCAAGACAGGCTTGTGACCAAGGCAGGGTGAGGAGGACCCCCCTGGGCACACCCACCAGCCACCAGCTTGGCCAAGCGGAGCCAAGCAGGGCCGAGTGAGGCCAAGCAGTTGCAGCCTGATTGGAACCTGCTTCCTCCAGCTTGCTCGAAAAGCTTGCAACCAAGACAGGCTTGTGACCAAGACTGGGTAAGGAAGACCCCCCCCCTGGGCATGCCCACCATCCACCAGCATGGCTGCATGGGCAACTCCAACAACAGGCCCTGGCCCTCCCCCACCTCTGGCCTTCTGGCTGTGCAGCTACTTGGTTCCTCACTGCAGAGGCACAGGGGGACATAAAAGCCCTTGTTCTGAGCTGCAGAAGTGAAAAACAGACAGAGGGCCTCTCTCAGCCTCCTTGATGAAAAGAAGCCCACTGGAAAAGTGAAGAGAATCTCTGCAATGAAGGCAGACCAGACCACTGCATTTGGTAAGTCAGAGGAATCATCAGCTCCCATCGGCACCTGGACTTTCTTTGGGGGAAAGGCAGCTGAAACTTGCAACAGAATCTTGCAGAGTGCAACCCTGAAGGAGGACAGGGAGCCCAACTTGGGACTTTCAGCCAGAACTCTGCCTAAATCTTATGGGTTTGGGATAAGCTTACTGAGACTCATTGACTTATAACTGCACACTTCTGCCCTCTTTGCATATTGTGACAGCAGAGACATGCCCTGAAGGAGGCCCTTCATTTTTTAAGGTGATAGATTAATAATTACCACAAACTGTCATTCTCTAAGATGTATTTGATGCTATGGGGTTGCTGATTGTAACTCTTGAGCTAAGGTGTTGTGATTGATCTAATAAGTGGTCCTTCCTGGTATGATGAAAAGGAGATAGCCTCAGAGCCATTAGAGACTCAAAACCTAAAGACCAGCTATATCTGGAAGACACCTCTGTGGAGCAATCATTCCATAAGGGTTCTAAATACTTCAACAAAGATATTTACAATGAGCAACTTCAAAATATCAACCCAGGAACTAAACCAAGGTCAGTACCAAAAACAAAAATGAGAATACATTTAAGCAAGTCACAAACTCAGACTTCCACCCCACAAAAGGCAAATTCTGAGGGAAAGGAGGTGGAAAAGTCTGATAATCAACCACCTGGACACCCTGAACTGATAGCACAGGAAGTAACAAAACAGATGAATGAGGCTCTAGAAA
>NW_004624898.1:3388557-3400601 GCF_000247695.1 Heterocephalus glaber | reverse complement strand
AAGTGGATTAAAGATCTAAATATTAAGACAGAAACACTAAACTTGCTGGAAGATAAGTTAGGTAGAACTCTTGAAGATATTGGCATAGGAAAAGACTTTATGAACAAAAACTCAATAGCAAGGGAACTAGCAGAAAGAATCAACAACTGGGATTTGATCTTATTAAAAAGCTTCTGCACTGCAAGAGAAACAGAGCTAACAGACAACCAAAAATGTGGGAAAATATTTTAGCAGCTGTAACTCAGACAAAGGGCTACTATCTAGAACATACAAAGAACTGATAAAAATCAGATCCCCCAAATTCAAAGACCCAATTCATAAACGGGCATCTGAAATGAACAGACATTTCTCAGACAAAAATGTAAAAGCAGCAAATACACATATGAAAAAATGTTCAACATCACTGGTCATTTGAGAGATGCAGATGAAAACAACACTGAAATTCCACTTCACCCCAGAAAGAGTGGCTGCTATCATGATATTAACCAATAACAAACGCTCTCAGGGGTGTGGAGAGAAAGGAACCCTTCTCCATTTTGGTGGACTGCAGGCTGGTGAGACCACTATGGAAATCATTGTGGAGGTACCTCAAAAAACTAGGGCTGGAGGTCTCATTTTACCCAGGTATTTCCCTGCTGGGTATCTTCCCAAAAGAATTAAAAGTATCATAACACAGCGATATATGTGCACCCATGTTTATAGTGGCACAGTTTGTAATAGCTAAAGCTTTGAAAGAGCCCAAGTGCCCATCAACTGGAAACTGGATAAAGAAGATGTGGCTTTTTTATAAAATGGAGTACTACTCAGCCATAAAGAATGAGAAATTGTAGTCATTTATAGCTAAATGGATGCATATTGAGGCCATCCATTTAAGTGAAATAAATAGGATGCACTTGTGTAAATACTGAATAGTTTCCCTAGTGTGAAAAACTGAGAGTGTAAATAAGGATTAAAAGCATTAGTAACTAATAATTGATACTTTGAAATAGGAAAAGGTCCAAAGGGGTAGGGTTGGTGGGAGGAGATGGGGAAAAGAAAGAATGGAAAGGAAAAATTATGAGAAAAGAAAAAAAGAGGAAATGAAGTCTATGTAAATAGAGAAGGGTGGAGGGGTGAAGGTCACACAGGTAATGGGGAAAAAATTAGAACCAAGATATATCATGTACAGGTACAAGCACCCCATATTAAATATAAACATATTGTGTGCCTAAAATGTACCAATTAAAGAATTTAAGCAAAAATAAATAAATATCCCACTGTCACAAATGGACAGATGAACTAGAGAAAATATTCAAGAAAAATATCAGAGTTGAACCAAACCTTTAATCAAGTGGACATAATAAGTATCTGCAACTGTTCCATACAACAATAACAGAATGCACATTCTTCTCAGCAGTGCATGTTTTTTTCTCTAAGAGAAGTCATACTAGCCACTTAAGCATGCTTAAGTAAATGCAGAACTGAATTTATCCTATGTATGTCATCAGATCATAGTGCAATGAAACCAGAAATCAATGGCAAGAAACACAACAGATAAGATGAAAACATATAAATAAGGAATGATACCCTCTTGAATAATCAGTGGGTAGCAGATGAAATTAAAGAAAAAATTACAGTTCCTACAATCAAATGATATTGTCAGTATGATGTACTAGAACCTATGGGTTGCAATTAAAATAGTCCACGAAGGGAGATTATAGCAGTAAATTCCCACATCAGCAAAACAGAGTGAGCTCAAATAAGTAACCTAAGATTCTAGAACAAGAATAATTGAAACCTAAACCTAGCATGAGGAAGGAAATTATAAAAGTCAGAGCACAAACTAATAAAATTGAGACTTAAAAAAACAATACAAAGAGTCAATGAATTAAACTGTAGGTTCTTTGCAAGACTAAATAAAATAGACAAACACTCATCCAACATTATCCAAACAAGGGAAAAAAAGACCCAACTCCATACAATTAGTAATAAAAGGGTGAAATTACAAAATGTTGCAGAAAAACAAAAGATTATCAGTAAGCAATTTGAGAAAATGTCCTCTAATAAAATGAAAAATTGAGGAGAAATGGGTACATTCCTAGGTACATATGAATTACCAAAGCTGAATCAAGAAGATACAAAAATCCTAAATTATCCAATGGCAGTCAATGAAATTGGAGAAGTAATAAAAACAAAACCAACTAAGGAAACTCCAGGTCATGAGAGGTTTGTGGATGAATTCTACAAAAACTTTAAAGAAGATGCAATGCCAATACTCTTCAAAAAGTTTAATGAAATCAAAAGAGAAACTGTTCCAAAAGCCATCTCTGGAAGCAAGCATTACTCTGATATCAAAACCAGAAAGAGCTCAACCAAAAAAAGAAAACTACAGGCCAATCTCTGCAATGAACTTAGATACAAAAATTTTCAGTAAGATGCTGGCAATTAAAAGGCAACAAATCATCAAAAAGATCATACACCATGACCAAGTACAATTCATTCCAGGGATGCAGGGATGACTCTAGATATGAAAATAAATAAATGTAATAAATCACATTAACAGAAGCAAGAATAAAAACCACATGATAATCTCAATAGACACAGAAAAAGCATTTGACAACATCCAACATCTATTCATGATAAAAATCCTAAAGAAAATTGAAATAGAAGGTATTTATTTTAATCTACTAAAGCCATCTATGATAAAAAAAAACAGCCAATGTCATACTAAATGGAGAAAAGCTGAAAACATTCACTCCAAAATTAGGAAGAAGATGAGAGTGTCCACTATCACCACTCCTGTTTAATATAGTTCTCAAAACATTAGCCAGAGAAATTAGACAGAGAAAGAAATAAAAGGAATATGGATAAAAGAGGAAGAATTTAAATTATCATTATTTGTAGATGACATGATTGTTTATATAGAAAATACCACAAATTCTACCAAAAGACTCTTAGAATTAATAACCAAATTCAGTAGCACAGCAGGATGCAAATTTAACATTCATAAATCAAATTTTCCTGTACACCAGTAACAAACTCTCTAAGAGAAATATTGAGGAAACAACATCTTTCAAAATAACATCAAGAAAAAATGGAATACTTGGAATCAGTCTAATGAAGGAAGTGAAAGACTTCTACATGGAAACTACAGTATTCTGAAAAAGGAGATTAAAGAAGATATCAGAAAATGGAAAGATATTCCCTTTTCTAGGATAAGCAGAACCAATAGAATGAAATGGCTATTCTTCAAAACCTGCTATACATATTTAATTCAGCCCAAATAAAAATACCACCAGCATCACAATTTTCTATTGAGAAAATGACCCTCAAATTCATATGGAACCAGAAGAGACCTAGAATAGAAAAAGCAATTTTGGGCAACAAGGACAAGGCAGTGGACATCACAATCCCAGATTTCAAGTTATACTATAAAGCTACAGTGACAAAAACAGCATGGCATTGGAAAAAAATAGATTTGCAGCTGAATGGGACAGACAATGAAGAAACAACTCCAGGCACACACATAGCTAATTTATCTTTGACAAAGGGGCCAAAAATTCACTGAAGGAAAGATAACCTCTTTACCAAATGGTGCTGAGGAAACTGGATTTCCACATGCTGAAGATAGAACCTAGATCCATATATTTCACCATGCACTAAACTAAAATCAAAATGGATCAAAGATCTAAATATTAAAACAGATGCAATCTGCTGGAAGATGAAATAAGTAAAATACTTTAATCCATAGGTGTAAGTAAAGACTTTATATAAACAAAACCCCTGTTGTAACGAAATATTACAAAGAATCAACAAATGAGATCACATCAAATTAAAATGCCTTTACACAGCAAAGAAATCACCAAAAGAAGAGACAACCTACAGAATGAGAAAAAAATGTTTTTCAGCTCACCCTCAAACAAAAGACATATCTAGATTCCAGAATATATAAAGAACTCAAAATTATGCCCTCCAAATTTAAAGTCTGTGATAGTTAACTGATTGTATCAACTTGAGTAAGAAATGTCTAACTAAACGGGATCAGCATACTTCTGAGAAGGGAATTTACTGAAGACAGAAAACTAACTTTGAGTTGATTTGTCACCTGTATGGTATAAAAGGGAAACAAAGGAGGAAAGCTCACTTCTGTTTCTTTGGAGGTGCTCCAGTCTTCACCTTCACCTTTGACACTGTCTCCTAGCTTCCAGCACAGACCCTTCATGCTTCCATCACAGAGCATTTGGTCTCCTGATACAGACTTTCATAGGACACTGCAGTGAGCACCAGCCCTTCAATTGAATCCTTTAGACCTCCAGCCTACAGTTAGCCCTTTTGCATTCTTCCACACCTGATTCTGTGGGTGCCCAGTGTAAGCCAATATTGTAAATCCTTATATGTTTATATATTGTGCATTAAATTTATTTCTCTGGTGAGCACTAATACAAATTCGTAAGCCAAAAATGAGCTGCTGAAATGAATAGACATTTCTCACATGAAGAAGTACAAATGGCCTACAAATACATGAAAAAATGTTCAACACTGCTGGTTATTTGAGAAATCCAAATTAAAATAACAGAGATTCCATCTCACTCCAGAAATAAATGACTGTCACCAAGAACTCAACCGATAACAAATACTGATGAGACTGCAGGGAAAAAGGAACCCTGCTCCATTGTTGGTGGGAGTTTAAATGGGTACAACCACTATAGAAAATATTATGGAGATAACTCAAAAACAAAAAGTAGGAGATCCATTTGACCCAGGTTATCCCCTGTCTAGGCATTTTCCTGAAAATTAGTCATCATAGCATTGTGATGCATGCATATTCACGTTTATAGTTTATAGCAGCACAATTTATAATAGCTAAATCTTGAAAACAGCCCATATGCCCATCACACATAAATTGATAAAGATGTGGTATTTATATACAATGGAGTACTATTCTATCATAAAGAACAGTAACCTTGAGACATTTTTAGATAAATGGATGCACCTTGAAACCATAACTTTAAATGAAATAAATTAGACACACAAGTTTAAATATCATGTTGTTTCTGTTGTGTGAGTAATGTAAAGTATAGCAAGGAACAAAATTGAGGATAGATATGAGGAAGTAGGAAGAACTTGTTCAAATTGGCAGGGAAACAAGAGGTGGGGAGCAGTGAGGGAAGGAAGGGAAAAGGCATTTAAAGGGAAAAATTAGATAAATTGAAATGGAGCTTGTGTAAATGGGGAGGGGAAGAAGGATTAGAGGAGATGAAGGAAAAATCCACACAAAAATAAGAACATGTCTTATGTACATGTGCAAATCCCACATGATGAATGTGATCATTATGTATTAAAAACATGTACTAATAAAAAAAGGTCAGATAAGCGTCAACACAATCATAGTGGGTAACTTCAATACCCCACTATAACAAAGAGATAAGTAAACTGAACAAAAAAAATCAAGAAAGCTATATCGGAGTTGTACCACATCTTTGAGCCAATGGATTTAACAAATATCTACAGAGTGTTTAAGCCAACAACAACAGAATACATTTTTTCTTAGTAGCACATGGAACTCTCTAGAAAATACATCACATCTTAGGCTTAAATAAATACAAACAATTGAAATAGTCTCATGCATATTTTCAGTTCATAGTGAATTAAAACTAGAAATCAACATAAAATAAATCAGAAAAATTATGCAAAGATATGGGTAAGTACTAATACACTCCTGAAGAATCAATAGGTCACAGAAGAATTTCAAGATAAAATTTAAAATTTCTAGAATCAAATGACAGTGGTTACAGAACATACTAGAACTTTTGAAACCCAATTAAAGTAGTTCTGAGAGGGAAGCTTAAAGCTGTGAATACCCACATTAGAAAAGTAGAGCAATACCAAATAAATAGCGTAATGATGTACCTCAAAGTCCTAGACACATAAGAGCAATACAAATCCAAAATCTCTACAATGAAAGAAATTATAAAGATTGAAGTAAAAATTAATTAATTTGAGATTTTAAAGAAACAAAGATCAGTGAATTAAGGAATTGGTTCTTTGAAAGGATAAACCAAATAGATAAATCTTTAGCTAAATGTAACAAAAGGAAACAAAAGACCTATGTTAATGCAACAAGAAAGTAAAAAGTAAAAATCAAAATGAGTGCTAAGAAAATTTAGACGTTTATAAGAAACTACTTTGAAAGCCTATATTTCAATCAATTAAAGAATATAGAAGACAAGTAAATTATTAGGCAAATATTAATTACAAATACTTAGCTAGGAAGATACAAAAACTCTGAACAGTCCTATAACAGACAATGAAATTGAAGCCATAATAAAATCTCTACCACCTGAAAAAAAGAAAGTCCATGACCTGATGCATTCACATTCAAATTCTATTAAAAATTCAGGGAAGGGCTGGGGATTTAGCTCAGTGGTTCTGGCACCTGTCTCGCAAGTGCAAGGTCCCAAGTTTGATCCCCAGTGCCAAAAAAAAAAAAAAAACTTCAGGGAAAATTAATGCCAACGATCGTCAAAGTCTTTTATAAAATCAAAGGAAAGAAACATGGCCAAACTCATTCCTTGAAGTTAACATAATCTGAAATCAAATCTGGACAAAGACTGAACAAAAAGAGAATACAGTTCACTTTCTTTAATGAATATAGATGCAAAACTCTTCAGCATGACATTTGCAGACAGAATACAACAAATCATTTAAAAGATTATACATTATGACCAAGTTGGTTTCATCACAGGGTTGTGAGGACAGATCAACATACATAAATCAACAAATGTAATTCATTACATAAACAGAAGTAAGGATAAAAATTGCATGTTCATCACAGTAGATTCATAAAAAGCCTTTGATAACATCCATTCATGATAAAGATCTTGATGAAAAATTGATATAGAAAGACCATATCGCAGATGAAAAATATTTATGACAAACCCACTCTCAACATCATATTAAATTAAAATGTTCCCTGATAAATCAAGAACAAGAGAAGTGTGGCTAGTCTTGCTACACCTGTTCAATAATGTAGTCAATATTTTAGCCAGAGCAATCAAGCAAGAGAAAGAAACAAAAAGGGAGTCAAATAGGAAAAGAGGTCAAAATATCCTTGTTTGAAGATGACATAGTTCTTTAAATAGATGATAGAAAAAAACTTCACCAGCAGACTCTTAAAACTCATAAAAAATATCAACAATGTAGCAGAATACAAAATAAACATACAAAACTCAATAATGTTCCTACAGAGAAAAAAAATTCGGAGAACAATCCCATTCATAATATTTTCAATAAAATTAAATACCTAGTAATTAACATAACCAAAGAAGTGAAATATCTCAATAATAAAAACTATATTGCATTGAAAAAGAAGATAAAAAATGGACATTAGAAAATAAACTTCTGCTGTGCATGGACAGACATAATAGTGTCCAAATGGCTATATTGCCAAAAAATGATACACACAGTTATTGCAATTTCACTTGAACTGCCATCAGTATTTGCACAGAATCATAAAAAAATTCTAAAATTAAATTGAACCAAAAGAGATTCAGAATACCCAAAGAGGCATTATAACTCCCAGATTCAAGTTATACTGTAAAGCTACTGTGGTATACATAGCATTGTACTGGCACAAAACCTAACATGTTTATGGATGAAATAGAATACAGGATGCAGAAATAACCCTAAGTACCTTCAGATATCTCATTTTCAATATATGGCCCAATAATTTATACAGAACAAAAGTGTCTTTTAATAAATGGAGGTGGAAAAACTGGTTATTTGAATTCAGAAGAATGAATCTTGATCCATGTCTCTCACTGTTATAAAACTGAATCAAAAGGATCAAAGACTATATAAAACTGGAAACAATGAATCTGCTGGAAAACAATGGTAAAATTCCTGAAGACATAGGCATAAGCAAGGACTTCCTGAATAGAATCCGATTTGAGCAAATTATAATGCCAAGAATCAATTAATAGTATTATATCAAATTTAAAAGCTTCTAGACAGCAAAGGAAACAACCAAGAATGAAGAGAAAATCTATAGAATAGAAAATATTTAGCAGCAACTCCTCAGAGCACTAACATCTAGAATAAATATATAAATAAATTTAAAACATTAGATCCCCAAAACAAAAGTTCTAACCAAATACTGAGCAATTGAAATGAACAGATACTTTTTAAGAAAAGAAGGCAAATCTTCAATAAGTACATGGAAAAATGTTTGGGTTCTTTGGCCAATAGAGCTACAAATCAAAACAGCACTGAGATTCCATCTTACTCTGATAAGAATGGCTATTATCAAGGATTCAAAAAAACATGCTAACCATGTTGTGGGGGAAATTTAATACTTATACATTGTTAGTGGGAATGTAATCTAGTACAGTTACTATAGAAATCAGTACAGACATTTCTCAAAAAAATTAAAGGTAGAAATTCTATTTGGTCCAGCTATACCTGTTATAATTATCTTCTCAAAAGGCCTAAAATCATCATATTATACTGGTGTATTCATAGCCATGTTCATTGCAACACAACTCACAATAAATAAATCATGGAAGCAGCCTTCAACAAATGAATGGATCAAGAAAAGGTAGTACTTAATTGAACATTACTCAGCCATAAAGAAGGGTAAATTTGAGTCATTTGTAGGAAAATGTGGTTGCATACTGAATGATGGACAAGGTATTTATTCATTTATTTATTTATTGGTACCAGGGATTGAACTCAGGTCCTTGCGCTTGTGAGGCAGAAGGCGGAACCACTGAGCTAGATCCCTGGCTGGTTGCATAATAAATGAAAGAATTTAGACATAGAAGATTAAATATTGCATAGTTCCTCTAATATAGACCCAAAATACAGAAAATCTAAACAATAACATGTAAGAGATATGTTAAGAAACAAAGAGGCAGAATTTGTAGAGATGGGAATAGGTTGTTTGTAAAGAAGGAGATGAGAGGGTGGGAATAGGGAAAGTAAAAATGAGAAGCTACACTAATAGCCTAAACTGAAATGTAATTATTATATATTGCAAACATAATCTAATAAAATATTTTTAAATGATGCAGCACAAATATGGTGTCAAAGGCCTGGAAACTCAATAAAGTGTCACCAGAGGGTATTTGCATTGAAAGCATGAAGAAACTGTAAACCATTTGACCAGTGTCCAAAGCCAACAAAAGCAAAGCTCAAGACTGAAACATCAAAATGTGCACACTTTGATCTTCTTTTCCTTTTATTTCATTCAAGCTATAATCGTATCGGTCTGTGCAAGAAAGACTGACACTTTTCAAAATGTGCACACTTTCATCTTCTTTTCCTTTTATTGCATTCAGGCTATAAGCCTATTGGTTGGTGCCACCCACAACCTGGGTTGACCATCCCTCTCCCTTTGGTGGCTTATATGTCAATCATCCAAAGACACATCAAGAACCATGTTTTACTTATCTGCAAGGTACTTCTTAATCCATTCAAGTTGATATATTATGGTTAATAATCACAAAGGCTAAAAGTCTAATCAACATGGTGCAGGCTGGTTAAGACCTCCCTTTGGGCACATCATCTTATGGCAGATAACAGTGTTAGAAATTTATGCACAAGCAAGTAGATATAAGAAGTCAGAATTCAAAGAAAAAGTTAGGCTTACTCCTTTTATAGAAATCTTCTTGTGAGAACTATAATGGTTGCTTTGAGAACTAGATTAATTCCTTTCAACAGTACACTTGAAGCAAAATGTACCCAACTCCCTATAGGCCTTACCTCTTAAAAGTTCCATCATCTCTCAATACCACCACCCTGATGACCATGCCTCTGACACAACCCTTGAAAGACACTGAAACCATATCCAGGCCATAGTACTTTGTAAGTAAATATTTGTTGATAAATAAATGAATAAAAGGTGAAATTCAGAGTCTTTAACTTAATCTGACTCAATCTGTCAGGATTTTAGTCATTCTATTCCTCCCACTTGAAGGAGACTATTCCTGGCTCCACCCATGGCATGGTGAGGTCCCATGCACAGCTTGGAGCCTGTGCCCTGTCCTGTGCTCTGCTCAGCATGACCAACCAGTACAAGAAGAGGAGCCAGGCAGCATGAAGCCCCCGGCTCCATTCCAGGCTCTGCCCATGGCACAGCAAGGTCCCATGCACAGCTCGGAGCCCTTGCTCTGTCTTGCACTCCACTCAGCATGTCCAAACAGTGCAGGCTGAGGAGCCAGGCAGCAGGAAGCCCCCAGCTCTATTCCAGGGTCCACTTAGACACACAGGCACCTGCAGGGCCGAGTCCCACTCCCCTCCACCCCAATTGTCCACTTCAACACCCCCACCCCTGCCTCTGGCCTCCTGGCTATTCTGCTACCAGGTTCCACACTACAGAGGCACAGAGAATTATAAAGGCCATTGTACTGAGTGACACAAGATAGAGCAGAGGTTGGCAACAGAAAGAGGGCCTCTCAGGCTCCTCAATGAAAACTGAAGCTCAGTGAAAAAGTAAAGAGAATCTCTACAATAAAGGCACACTGTACTTGGTAAGTTGGAGGGATCACCATCTGGGATCATCACTTCCCATCAGAACTTGCACTATGTTCAGGGGAAGGGAAACTGGAACCTGTAGTAGAACAATGCACAGTTCAACCCTGCAGGAGGACAGGGAGCTCAACTTGGGACTAGCAGCCAGAAATCTGGCTGAATCTCACAGGTCTGCTACTGGCTTGCTGAGACTCAATGACTTGTATATACACATGGCTGCCTACATTGCCTACTGTGACAGCAGAGATATACAGTGAAAGAGGACCTTCATATTTAGTTTTTTATTCGCAAAAAAGAAAAAAAAATTCTCTTATTTTTAATTGCTAAGTTTTACTTTTTTCTACTCTTCAAATTTTTACTTTTCTCATCTTTTTTGTCTTTCTTTTATCTTTTATTTCTCTCTCTCTCTTACTCATTCTTTCACTGTCCCACATTGCTTTTCATCTCTGTATTTGTTCCTTCCTGGACTGAATTCAGATTTCTCCTTTATTTCTCATTTCTTCTCTTTTTCCTTCTCTTGAATATCATTAGTTTTAAAGGAAAGTAAATATAGTATCTAGCCTCCCTATTGCTGTTAGGTGGTTCTGTTCATGTCTTTGTTACTTAATTCTACATTTTCCTCTTATCTTTAACAATTTCTTAGAGTTTGTGTGATCTTCCATTGTCTTCTGGCCTCACCACTAATCTTTCCTGATCTTTCTACCTGTCCCTCCCTCCGCAACTTCTTCTAACTCCCCATCCCAAAAGGTAATGTTGCTATATTGAAGAGTTTCTTCACTGTAAACATACGTTGGGTTGGTCCTTGGCTTTGATTTAATTCACAAAGTTAAATGTGTTAATTAATAACTGCCACAAATTGTCATTTTCTTAGCTGCACTTGATGCTATGGTATTGCTGATTGTATCATTTGAGCTAGGATATTGTGATTGATCTAATCAGTTTTCCTTCCTGGTATAATGAAAATGAAATAGGCTCAGAGTCATTAGAGTCTCAAAACCTAAACACAAGCTATACCTGGAAGACACCTTTGAAGAGCAATCATTCCACAAGTGTTTGAAACACAAGTAACAAAGATACCTACATTAAGCAATTTTAAAATATCAATGCAGGAATTAAACCAAGGACAGCACCAAAAACAAAAATGAGAAGACATTGAAGCAAGGCACAAATGCAGGCTTCCACCCCACAAAAGGCAAACTCTATGGGAAATGAGGTGGAAAAGTCCGACAATCAAACACCTGGAAATCATGAACTGATAACATAGGAAGTAACGAAACCGATTCATGAGGCTCTAGAAAAATTCAAAGCAGAAATAATCTCCTGGATAAACTACAGAGATGGTGAGCAGAGTGAAAGACATGACTAGAGGCTCTAGAACAGGAGCAGATAAGAAAATAGATGAGATCAGAAACACACTGGAAGCCACGAATGCCCAGCATAGGAAAGAAATGGAAACTGTGATTGCCCAACATAAGAAAGAAATGGAATCCATGAAACAGATTCAAACAGATATTCAGGAGATTAAAAACTCCATT
>NW_004624898.1:3248120-3331641 GCF_000247695.1 Heterocephalus glaber | reverse complement strand
TTTTTTTTTTTTTTTTGGTACCAGGGATCAAACTCAGGTCTTTGTGCTTGCAAGGCAGGTGGCGGAACCACTGAGCTAAATCCCCGGCCCAAGTTGATGTTTAATTGGTGTGCTTAAATATTTCTTGTACATTGCAAATTCTTCAATTCTAAGTATAAGGTTTACTCGCTCTTTTCTGTACTTTGTTGATAAAAACACCTTAAGGTTACTACTGTTCTATTGGCAGCCAATCACATTTAAAGTGTAACAATCTGAGAACAAAAAAAGGGACACTTTAAAATTTTATCAGCTAAAGACAAGTTTGTGATAAAAGGTCTATAGTGAGATAAAAAATACATATTTAAAAGCTATAAGTAAAAGATACAACTTTGATATAAAAATTTTTGTATGTTTGTCTTGTTAAAAAGATAAAAAAATATACAAGACCAGAAGGCTTAGGTATGTCAAAAGATGCACAAAAGTGATTTATCAAAAAATATGTATGTTTGTTGGTTTCAAGTTTGTTATAAAAAGTTTAAATATGTTTACATTAGTTGTCTTCAAAGGGTTAAATTCTAAATATGTTACTATTATATGTGTACATTGGTCATCTTCAAAGGGTTTAAGAGCCAACAGGTTATAATATGGCCTCCTCCTTTATAGTGAGTTAGAAAAAAAAAAAGACTGTTGGAAAAAAAGGCACAAATATGTCAGACCAAGGTGCGGTATTTGAGATTTGACTTAAAAAAGACAAAGGAGGCTAGGTCCAGAAAAAAGGAAAGTCATTTATTCTTTCCCAAGACCCCTCCAAAATACTTCAATTATTTGATTCCATTTTTGCTACCCATTGTCCTAATTGGGAGGACTGTAAAGAACTCTGTAAAACTTTGTTAACCTCTAAAAATGCAGAGAGTTTTAGGAGAAATTAAAAAGATCAATGCTCCTAGAATGCCAGCAGGCACACAAAATCCAGACGCTTGACATGAACAGCAATTCCAGTGAATGAGCAGCCCAATTGGAACCCCAACACCGCAGGAGGCCAGGACAGCTTAAGCAATTATCACACAGCCCTCCTGACAGGGATACAAGCCACGAATAAAAGGCCTACAAATGTGATTAAAGTGCTAGAAACACAGCAGGAGCCCAATGAGAGCCCTGAGAGATTTTATGAGTAGCTCTGTAAAGTTTACAGAATGTATACACCTTTTGATCCCATTGTTCCTGATAACCATTACTTAGTTAATCAATACGATTTTGTGACCCAGTCAGCTCAAGATATTAGAAGAAAATTCAAAAACAAGAAACTTGGGAGGGTATGACTATAACACAGTTGCTACAGTTGGCTGAAAAACTGCATGTGAAAAGAGAGTCAATGAAAGAGAAGGAACAGGCTAAGAGCAATGAATGAGATAAAAGACATCTGAGGGAGTTTCTTGGGGCAACAGGCTTCTGTAGAATTTGGATTGCTGCTTTTGCATAGATCACTAAACCTCTTTATAAAGCTCTAAAGGAAAAAATCATTTACTTTGGGTTATAGAAAAAAAGGCTTTTAAGAGACTAAAACTGACCTTAGCAGCCACCCGTGCTTTAGGCATACTGGATGTAAAGCAGCCTTTTGTTCTTTATGTGACTGAAAAGAACCATGTGGCCCTTGGAGTGTTGCCCCAAGAAGTAGGCCCATGGAATCAACCAGTGGCATATTTGTCTAAGAATTTAGATCCAGTAGCTAAAGGATGGCCTCCTTGTCTTTGGGCCTTAGCAGCTTCAGTTGTGTTGATCCAAGAAGCAGACAAGCTGACTTCAGTTCAGGAACTGACTGTGCAGATTCCACATACAGTCCTAGAACTACTAAACACAAGGGAGCATCATTGGCTCTCAAATAATCGGGTTACTCAGTATCAAGCCCTTCTGTGTGAGAACCCCCACTTATGGTTTATTCCTGTAAAAGCTTTAAATCATGCTACCTTCTCACCCATGGAGACAGGCCCTCCCGATCATGACTTCTTGAGTGCCACCCATGAGCTCTTTTCCAGCCACCCTGACCTACAAATGACACCCTTGTCCAATGCTGACCCCCTTCTGTTCACAGGTGAGAGCACCTTTGTGGAAGATGGGGTTCATCATGCTGGATATGCAGTAACCATGAAGGATGAGGTGATCCTAGCCAGGGCCCCTTCCTTAGTCAGCACAGTGTGCTAAGCTCTGGGCACTCATACAGGCACACCAATGGGCAAAGGGTAAAAAGGTAAATATATATATATACAGACTTTCACTATGCATTTGCTACATTACACATCATTGACATGATTTACCAAGAGTGAGGTCTTCTCATGGCAGAAGAAAAGCTAATTAAAAATAAACAGGAAATTATACAGTTGCTAGAGGCAGTGTGGGAACCTAGCAAAGTCACAGTAATATATTGTTCAGGACATCAGAAAGGCAAAGACTTCATTGCACAAGGTAACAATAAAGCTGATGCTGAAAGCTGAGAAAAACAACACACTCAAAGCCCTGCTCTCACCACTCTGGAGGCTGATTAGTCAACACATGGCTGAAGAATGGAAGCACCGACAAGGACCACATGGATTATTGTGTTGTGCCAGATCGCCGCTGCCTTAAGTTTCTTTGTTTTTGAACTGTGGGTGTTTAGGCCTAGTAATGAAAAGTTTGATTAACAATATGTGACTTTTAAAATGGTAAAATGGGAACCAGAAGGCTATCTGTTTACAATATTCTTTGATAAAAACATTATGGGGGACATGGGGTAACTTCTGACTGTGGGGGGCTATTCTAATGAAAAGTTATATTGCAAAGAGAAAACACAAGTTTGGATTAATGGCTCCCTTGTTGGACGAGCCACTGGTAATTGTAACAATTGTAAACAAGGTCAATGTAATCCTATATCTATGTATATGCCAGCCCCATGGGATCTTATTTGGCTACAAGGAATAATATATTTCATTAGGACAAGAAATTTTAAAAAGATCTTGAGGAAATTTGAGACACACTTCAGGCTTTAGAAACTCAACTAGATTCACTGGCCAATATCATTACAGAATAGGTATGCTCTTGATTTGTTCACAGCCCAGAAAGGAGGGACTTGCTTATTTCTTGGTGAAGAGAGTTGTTAACATTCTAATAAATCTGGTATAGTACAAGAATCACTAGACAAACTAAAAGATTAGATCAAGGCTCTTGATGAGAAATTTGGTGTAGGAGAGCTGTTCTATGGGATTAATTTTACTTGGGCAGGATGAAAAAACTGGGATAGGACCTCTTCTGAGTCCCCTTCTTGTTATAATATTAATATTAATGTTTGGTCCTTGTGTCATCCAATGAATTTCAAAATTTATACAGTAGCACAGTGCTGCAGCTCAAGACTACTAAATGCTAGTGTTAAGAAATGTAGATAAACTGGATAGAACTTACAATGGATAGAAGAATTATCCCAAAGTAAACAGAAGGAGGAATGATAGGGAAAAGTTTTAGATAACTTAATAGATTTAATATTAAGGTAGTTGTAGAAGCAAAATAAGTAATGTGTTCTTTTAAGATTTGCTTTTCCCATAACTCCTTGTTTAAGGTGACAGTTATCTGACTCTTTAACCAGTAACTTCATTAACCTAACAAAGTTGCAATGGCAGGGTGAATTTACAATGTATATGTGCCTATCTTCTGTCTGTGACTTGTAAATAGGAACTGGAATTGTATTTACACATCAAAGATCACTAGGGATGAGATAATGGCTTAAAAGGATATAAAAAGGGAAACGCTGAACAAAGGGGGTGTCAATACTAACCAGACCTGTTTCTGGCATTCCCTCCCGCTCTCAAGAAGAAATTTCATTATTTTATCTGGATTCTGTGTCTCCATGTATTTCTTTCTGAGATTTCTGGAACAAAAGGAGTTTGGAAGGTTTTGGGATACCAGCTAGAGAAGCCCTATTCTGTAAACTGAGCTTGATGATTCAGATTTCAGAAGGCTGGAATGCTGATAGAAATGCAGACAGTAAAGATCATGTTCAAAAAATTCCTGTTGGAAACAAGGACTCTATTTGTTCCAGAATTGCGGAAAGAAATGTACAGAGACACAGAAGTTGGGTAAACAACAAAGCCTTGGGCCAGGGATTTAGAGCAGTGGTTTCGCCACCTGCTGTGCAAGCCCAAGGACCCAAGTTCGATCCCCGGTACCAAAAAACCCCCCAAAACCCCCCAAAAAACAAAGCCTTTACTCGCTAGTGAGGGGGACCACCAGAAACTCGTCTGATCAATGTCCACGCCATCCTTTGTTTTAACATTTCCTTTTATATCTTCTTTTAGCCATTACCTCATTTATGGTGGTCTTAGTAGAATTTCTGTTTCTCTTTTACAACTAGCTCCTGTTAATGGTTATAGTCACAGATATATAACAAACAGATGGTGCCTAATACACATACATTGTAAACTACCCAAACATTTCTATTTTGCTTTTCTCCAGGTTAAATGTTATCTACAGTTAGGTTACAGGTCAAAGGTTTAGTTAACCATCACCTTAAACAATAAGAGTTACAGGAAAGGTAAATCTTAAAGGAACGGATTACTTATTCTACTGCAGCTACCTTACTAACCTATAGTTTAAATTTTCTCTCATATTGGCAGTTGGGCTAGATGCCATCTGTGTTATGCTTTGGCTGAAAATTTGTCTACATCTTGTTCATGTCCTGAAACTTGTGGGAAACTGAGATTAAATGTATTGTGGTTAAGTGTGATTAATCTGATGGAAGAAATTTCAAAGCACTCCAGTGTTTAGGCTGTGGTATGAATATTGTTAGTTGACTTTAGCCAGATCTACAGTGAGAATCAGGCACAAATATTAGAGTAAAAACTCGTGAAAAGTTTGTGATTTCATCAGAAAGGAAGTATCTGCAAAGTTAGTTTTATTAGATGTGGGCGACTGGTTTCCCTGGGCTTTAATGTTCCTGGCTACATCTCTGTTTTGAGTGTCAGTTCTTCCTGCTAAACTCTTATGTTAATTGTTACTTGAGACCTCTCCAGGTCTGGTTTCTCTCTTTCTTTACCTTTGTCTTTTTCATTGCTGAAATCAACTAAAGGCAAAAGCTGCCTGTAGTAAGGTTTCCTATTAATTTCTTTAATAAAGCTTAGTGAGATCCTATTTTATCCTTTTTTCTGCCTATGATCCCCTATCCCCACATTCCTCCCTCTGATCCCTCTGACACATTCATCCAACTGCTATTGGGCAAATGGGTGACAGATCTGGCTTTTTCAAGTTGAGTGGGGTCATTGGTAAGGGGCAGCAGATGGAAGATTTTACAGGGAGATTTATCTGATGGGCCTCAGCAGGAGTCTGGCACCTTTACCATGGGTTTCATCTGTATGATCACTTGGAGTTTGGCAGCCTCTATGTGAGAATAAATAAACTTTACCAAGAGATTAAGGCATATATGACCAAAGTATGAACACCAGAATGACCCACATCAGACATTGTTCTTAAGGGATTGGAATAGCAATTGTAACCAACTGGCTCCTAGACCAGTCTACAGGAATAGTTAGAAACTGTCAGCAGAGGGAAGTGATTGGAGTCCTTTTGATGTTTAACCTATATTTTTGTTACTTTTATGTCTTTGTTTATACTCCTCTGCTGGGTATTCAAGACTAGGTTAAAGTAAGACTTGTGTCAACAAAAATTAACCTCTTACTATCTATCAAAGTCAATCTCTTTAGGCTTTACTTTTGAAACCATACACAGAATGTCTCAGCTCTTCGGTCAGTGTCAGCCACCAGAAGGGGTCATTTTCTTGCTTGACCATGTAGCTTCCTGTGAATTCATGGAAGACTTTTTCCTTTGGTGACCCTCCTTTTTAGCACATTGTGTAATGGTTGACTCCTATCTTCTGGGGTCCAACAGTCTCCTTGCTCAAAGTTTTAGGATACTGTAAAGAGGTACCCTCATGTCCTGGATCCTTATTGACTTTGTAAGGCCAGGGCCAAAATATTGGCTATCCATTAAGCCCAGTTGCATTTTTAACTTTGGTCTTTAAATCTTAGTTGTTGAATAGTGAGAAGGTCAGTTGCACCAGCATTGAAGTGGGAGAAGTGAGTTTTACAATTATAATGTCATCTGGATATCAAGCACTTTGAAATATAAAGTATAGTTAGAGGACTGGTACTTTCTTATCAATCATGGTTGTCTTAGAAGTTGAATCTGCAGAATGTTAACATAACAATTATAAAGTTTTACAGAGAAAACTTGAAATCAATGGCCACTTTTCATTTTAGCATGGCAATCATGATAACATTATTATCTTTGAAATGTATTTAAATCTTAGTATAGAATAGCTCTGTAGTCAGTTTTCTTTATCTAATAACAAGATATTAAATGACATAAAGAAATTTTACCTAAAACAAAAGAAATTTCACCTAATTTGTTATCCTTTAATAGGGTGCCACCAAAGAAGAATGTACCTGTCCATAAATGTACCTTATATATTTTTAATGTCTAGCCTTTAATTTTTAGTGTGTGACATTGTCTGGACTGCTCAGTGCCTGAGCATCTCTAAGTGTAGTGACATATACATAACATACACATCACATAAGCCTTAAACATATTATTATTTGGCTGGTGGTCTCATGCTGGTTTGACAGGCATCTCTTATCACAAGTGATTGGAACAAAAGTAAGAGAAAGGCAGATATCTGAGTCTAAAAGAAAACTTTATCACCATAAACAACCCTAGTTTTACATCTTTAAAGACCTATAAACACAGAAGGCATGAATAAATTTAGTACACCATGAAATCAGCAATAATGTCAAAGTTATATGGAAACCTTTATTTCTTAATTTAGTTTTGGACCAAGAGCATCTTTTAATAAGAAAAACATATTGTTTTACTCACAGAAAGCTTAGTCTTTTGATGATAACCAATGTAAACATATTATAATAATTTTATTTACCAATGTTCATTGGGGTGTGTCTCCCATAAGGCTAGGAAAATTATTGGGGCTCCCAGTAGTGAATAAAGACAGGAATAAATGTTTCCAGGAAGCCGCTCCATTATTCACCAAGAGGAGTCTTGTCCAGTAACTTTTTCCAAGCCCAATGGGTATCCTTTTAGTTATCTTAACAAATTTTTCAGATGACCTATGAGAATGGATCATACTAATTAATGCATTATTTTTGACCAATGAAAGCCTTTCAAGTTATTATATGCAAACAACAATAGACACTGCATTTGCAAAACCAATCTTGAAATCATTTTGGCTGGCAACCTGGGTGGAAGTATGTCTTTAATGACATTTGTTTTATCTATAAACCAACTTAATTTAAATATTTTAGACATAAATATTTTAACTTACATAAACTATTTTCCATGTAAATCGCCCCCCCCCCAAAAAAGCAAAAAGAGAAGAAAAGAAATTGTTGAGCTCAAAAAATAAACAGCTGTAGATATTGAACAGACAGATGGACAAGCATACATAAAATAATTATTTGTAAACCAGAGTACACTCAGAGATTTGCCCATGGATTTTTATGAATCACGCACAACTAGTATTTTAGTTTATGATATCACCCATATCCAAAGTTGTTTTCATTCTTCTTTTCTTTCCTTCCCTGTGTCTTGTGTTCTTTTAAAGAAGGAGGAACATGAAGGAAGGCCTCTCTGAGTTGTGTTTTCTCCTTTTTGGGCCCTTAAAGTTGGGTGCCTCACCACTGGGACAAGGGGAAGGGATTGGTCCCAAAGAAGCTAACTCAGGAGAGTCAGTGGTACACTGAGACATCCACTTGGGTTTTGTTCTCTGGGTTGTGGCTTTTTCTCTATTGGAGCCTCAGGATTCGAACTTTCCTCACTGGGACAAGGAAAGTTGGTTTTTCCCCAAGCAGCTAATTGAGGAATGTCAGTGAAACACTGAGCCGTCCACTCAGGATGACTTTTGTTTTTGCTTTTATTTAAAGTGTATTATTGTTATTAGTAACAAGTCAATAGACATAGGATAACAAAAGGAAATTCAGGATAATTTCTTCCTTATGAATTAAAACATGTGCACACACACACATATTCTCCTCTATGTAAGCTACTTTGTCCCCACATTCTGTCCTACAGGAATCTGTACAGTTTTACAAAACAGTCCACAGAACATTGTGAACAGTTAATAGCACAACCTGGGCAAGGGACCCCAATCATGAAAAATCTCAGGCAGATTCTTGACCTAGATTACCAGCTTCTGCACAATGTGTACTTTAAAGAATAAAGAATAGTTGGACATAAGCTACTTCACTCCATTTTCCTGTTTCTGCTAAACAGGTCTAATTAGTATTTTAATCTATACTCCCTTCACTTAGCTACACCTCTTGGTTTCCTAGGAGGTACCCTTGCCAGGCTCTAGTACAGTAAAAGATAAGGATCTTCCTTTTTTAAGCTTTGGGGATCTAACTCTCTCCAATGCTTAAGAAGATATTTTAGGGTTGAGCTTCATGGTGAATTTTCTGTGGCCCAGGAGAGAGAGAGAGAGAGAGAGAGAGAGAGAGAGAGAGAGAGAGAGAGAAGAGTACTGGCTTCAAATACATGCCCAGGTAAGGCAGATATTCCTGAAGCTAGTAGGAAGCCAGGGAGAAAGGTTGAGGCTGCACTTAAACTTCCTAGTGAGATGGGAGACATTCTATCTCTGCTTTACAAGTAAGAAAAAGGATTTCTAGGTAGAAACCTGCAGTGGGGCACATTGTGGCCTAGGCAGGCCTTCTCTTTTAGCCTTAAAACCAAGGGAGACTATGGCTAGGGGATGGTCAGTGGTCAACATATATATATACCAGGCCATCAGCAAATTCACCACCAAGTTCAACCCTAAAATATCTTCTTAAGCATTGGAGAGAGTTAGATCCCCAAAGCTTAAAAAAGGAAGGTCCTTAGCTTTTACTGTACTGGGGAGTATAAATTAAAATATCAATTAGACCTGTTTAGCAGAAACAGAGGAAAATGGATGCCCCAGTGGATGTTCTTGCACCACTGCTCACATGGCTTAAGGGAGCCTTGGCGGCAGCAGTAGCAGTGACATGGGGAACTGGGCAGACCACCTGCTCCTTGGGAAAGAGGCATGGGTGTTTGAGTAGGGCCTGCATGTCAGCCTCCCCTCCTGGTCCATCTGGAGCCAGTGCCTATAGCATAGGACTTTGCTCCATTGAGATTCTGGCTCATCTGGGGGTCCCAGCCCTGGCTGTGGCCCCCATGGTGGTTCCCCCAGCTCATCCCTGACAAGCAGCCTGGCAGCAGGGGCTCCACAACCACAACTGCCTCAGAGGAGTGAGGGCCAGAGGGTGTGTGCATGGTCAGCACAGCTTAGTCATGGTGGGGGCGGGGGAGGTTGGCAGAGGATGTGGTAAATTTGAAAGGGGAAGGGGCTAATGAGCACTGACTAGGCTGGATTTCTGGAATGGGCTGGGTGAATGAGTACCTAGTGAAGTTCCTGGGAGAGGCAGGGCAAAACACCCTAGGAGGAGTCCAGCAAGGGCCCTGTTTTAAAGGAAAAATCTCAGCCTGAGGAGATCTATCACTTCCCTTAAGAGGCAGTTAATATTGCAGAAGAAATCTTGCCCAGGGCCTTAGGAAAAAGAGCTTTATGAGACATTTTGTGGTATGTACCTAATCACCCATGTAACTTCTCTCAATAGCAGGGCTAGTTTTTATTTGAAGCCCATTCTGAAAATCTTTTTGTGGCAGTCTCTGTAATATGTCTAAGAAACTCACAGATTAAAGCCAAACTGACAGATTAAAGCCTATACCCACTGTTTGGTAAGCACTAGCTTACACATTAGCAAAACCACATTTGTCTGTTTCCTCCCTCACAGGTATATGAAAGAAGAGAAAAGCTAACTAAAACTTTTTTTGGGTCTTTGCATTGATTTTTAGCAGAAACATGCTTCTGAAAAAGAGAAGAAGAAAGAAAGAAAGAAAGAAAGAAAGAAAGAAAGAAAGAAAGAAAGAAAGAAAAAAATTGGAAGAAAGATCAGTCCAAAAAAGTTTGTTTCCTCATGTGCTCAGTGAGTTAATGAGATGGTCTGCTCATGAATTCTCACTCATAGCTTAGGAAGGCAAAAATGGGGAATCTCAAGAGCTAAGACTGTCACCCCACCAGCAGAGAATCAAACTGGAAAGGAAATTGAAGCAATACAGGCTCAACATTCCCCTCTACTGGTGCAGGGCGGGAGGGATCAGGTAAGACTATCCCAGTGATACCTGTTCTCCAAGTTTTAAGATTTGCAGCTGGTGATAACCACATTCATTTGGCTGAAGAAGTCCCAAGTTTATGAGGCAAAGTCCACAATAGGGTGCTCTAACATTACTTTTTGGCTGTAGTCCCAAACCAGCAGAGTGACCAATGTTAGCTCAGTGGAAGCTGAAATATGTACATTTTTTTGAAGCAAGACCTTTATTGGTACATCTAAGATATACATAATGATTGAAAGGGTCGCCGAAAAAGGGGGCGCACATGGATGTTCAGACAGCAAGCCTTCATTGAGGGCGGCAGTCTGCAGCGTGCCAGGCTGACTCACAGAATGGAGACCAGCAACTGTATGGGCTGAGCTGGAGGTTTACATAGGATTTTGCAGGTGGGAGAGCACTAGTCCATTGGTGGGGGGTGGCTAATTGGGGCTGGGGTATGTAGCAATAGGTTTTGGTCAAGGGGATGGAGTAATTGCTTTTGGGAAGCCCCTATCTTACTGGAACATCTGACTATGAAACCAGTGGGGCAGAAAGACCTTAACTAGGCAGAGAGTCACTAACAAAGGGAAGTCATGCCTTAGTTATGCGGAAGTTCCCTGTTCCCTGTGGCCTGAGTAGGGCAAGGGGAAAGGAGAGGAGGCGGCTTGCTCTGTAGGGGCTCTGAAATACCTAACATCCTAGCCTTTGATTTGTTATGGAATTGGGGCAGCGGTCTCTTCTTCCGTATCTACTTCCTGCTGATCGGAGATGAAGCTTTGGGGGGAGTGCGGGCTGGCTGGAAAGTTGGCACAGCATGGGAACCCCTGTGGCACCCCAGTTGGCCACGCCTTTGCTGACACTGCCATTCTTGGTGGACATGGAACTCCCAGAGCGCCAGTTCTTTGGGAGCAGCGGCAATTGTCTTGGCAGCCAAATCTAGCAGGGAGAGAGGAGTGGTGAGAGAAGGGTAAGGGGTCTGTGGACAACAGGACCACCGTGAAGGCTTGAGGTTGTCAGGGAAGAATTCAGTAAGTTCCAATACCAAATATCAAAAGGGCACACAGAATTAATATCAAAACGAATAAGGCAGGGAAAGATACAGTCAATAAAGGGGTACAGTTACTCAGCCTCATATATGATGACCTATTGTGAGGTTTCGGCCATGAGAGAAGGATGTTCTGCAATCCTGGTCAGCTTAAGCTGGGTAGGTACTAGAGGAGAACAAGAGAAGGCAGGAGGGGTAGGGGATGGATTGAGCAGAGGGGGCTGCAAAGGAGGAGATTATCAACATATTGGAGGACAGAGCTGGGGGTCAGGGAGAGGGAAGTTAAATCAGGGGTGAGGGCCTGTTGCTGCTGGAAGTGTAGAAGCTCCACAGGACTCATCTGCTCCAGCCACTGCCTTCCTACTGCCAGCACTGTCCTTGCCTAGCCCACTTGTGGTGGTGCCAGTAGCCCCAGTCCCGCCACCACCATCTGCCTGCCCAGAGAGGCTGCCCACGCTGTTCTGTCCGGATGGAGCTGATCTGATTCTCTCTGAGGCAGATTCCACCATCATGTCACTCCAGCAGGACCTGTCGGGTCTGGCTCAGCCTGTGCGGGACATGGGGCTTGCTCGGGTCACTGCCTGCCCACCGCCACTCTGGCATCCTCCCGCACCACGCACCCTAGCCTGGCCATCTCGGGCGCCTTGACAGGAGCTCAGTGCGCCCTGGCTCTGCAATGCCCCAGCCTCCAGGACCCCAGCATCTCTGCCCCTGGTCCAGCCCTGGCTCCTCCCCACCGTGCCATGCCCTCCTCTTGCACTGGGCTCGGTCCCAGCTGCTGCCGCTGGCTCCAGGCTGCAGGGCTGCAACTGAGGGGGAGGAGGTATCCCACACTATTGGGTCTATCATGTTGGGCTGCAGTGGGAGGTTATGGCTATGGGAGTCTGGCTGGGGGAGGACGAGGATGAAAGCAGACTCGACTATGGGTAACTGGAAAGAAATGGCTGCCTTAAATTTGGAGAGAAGATCCCATCCCAGAATGGGGACTGGGCAGCAAGGTAGAAGGAGAAATGACTGGGAGAAGGGGAGGCCCTGTATGTAGCAAGACAAAGGCTCAGTGGCTAGCAGGGAGGAAACAAGTCCATCAACTCCCACAATCAAGACCTCTGAGAGATGCATAGGTCTGGGGGATTCAAGCAAGGCAGAATAAATGGCCCTAGTCAATAAGAAATGAGATCAGCTTACCTGTCACGTGGATAGTTACCCTGGGCTCCTTTGATGTGATGGGTGAAGGGGCCAACGTTCCAGGGCACTGTCACTCTTCCACAGTTAGGCCCAACAGGTCAGGCAGAGATGGACCGGATTCCCTTGTGGGAAGGGAGGAGGGGACTGGCCTCTAGCACTGAGGGGAGGGAGGACAGTCTACCTTCCATGTCCCTTCTGTTTGCACAGAGAGCAGGGTCCTGACAGTGGTTTGGGGGACTGGCAGTCCCTAGCCCAGTGGCTGGATTTCCCACATTTAAAACAGGGACCTGAAGGGATCTTTGTAGGTCCCTGCTGACTGGTCGGGGAGTCATGTAGGGCAGCAGCCAGTAGCTGGTATTTAGCCCGATCGCGCTGGGCTTTTCCTGCCTTTGCCTGATCCTTACAACCATTGAAAATTTCAAAAGCCATAATTAAAGTTCCCTTGTCTGACACAGGATCAACTTTGGTGAATTTTTGGAGAGCCTCAGTTAAGTGGGCCAAAAACTGGGCTGCATGTCCCACCTGATAATTCCAATTGGGGTCCTCCTGGGCGATGGCAGTAGCACCCACAGGCCTGGTATTATCTGCCCAGTGGACCTCATCTGTGGGTGCCTGGGGTGCCAGCCAGACCCTCTCTTTTTCTTTTGGGAAAAGAGTGAAAGAGAGAATAACATAGAGATCATGTCAAGTGAGATCATAGGATTGGGTCAGATACCTAAACTCCTTGAGATAGGTGTCAGGGTCTGCAGAGAAAGAGCCTAAGTGATTTCAATTTGGGATAGGTCAGTGAGAGAGAGAGAGACATGGACTCTAACAATGCCTTCAGTCCCTGCCACTTCACGGAAGGGCAGGATGGGGGCAGGGGGAGGGAGCCGGCCACTTTGGGACCTCGTGTTTGAAGGAGATGGAAGGTGGGGGGTATGGGGGCTGGCAGCAGTGTCAAAAGGAGGTTTGGGATCTGGGCAGGGAGGAGGTTTGGAATAGGCTAAGAGAATTTGAGAGGTGGGGCAGGAGGAACACAAAGAGGGGTGAGAGTGGAGACTGAAGAAGTCTTGAACATAAGGGATTTCAGACCATTTGCCATTGCAGTGACAAAAATTGTCCAGATTGTGGAGCATGATAAAATAAAAAGTGCCATTCTCAGGCCATTGGGACCCATTATATAAGTGGTATTGAGGCCAGATAGTAGCTGTTTTGGCCTGAGTCCCCAAGGCTGAGGGTCTTAATGTGTTTTAGAAGACATCCCAGGGGGTATCCCGAGGGGGGCGAGACTGAGTGGTGCCCATTAGGTGTCTGCAAATTAAAAGGTGAGGACAAAGATTCCCAAGAAAAGGTGGTAGGGAAGGAGCGTCCTCATTCCTTAATCCCTTTCCACAACTGAGGGCTAACCCAGCCCAGGGGTGAACCGTTTGTCAGTCAGACGTCTCTGAGGTGGTGAGGGTTCAGCCTTCTCAGAAGGCCGGAGGGTACTCCTGACCTAGTACTAGGATTTTCCTTGGAGCTCCCAGAGTCCAACAGACAGGAGACCCGACAGGGAGACCCTTGACACCCATTGAGAGAATCAGGCTGGTGTTGAATGCAGTGTCAGCAATGGCAAAGGATTGAAAGCCCCGGAGGTGTGTGCCCCGGTTCGGCAACTGCAGGCCCAGTAAGGGGCAATCAGAAGTGCAGCTCTAGGCCCCAGTGGGGTGAGCCCGCAGGTCCCGATAGCACCGCCTCCCGGGTCTTCAGCACCAGAATGAAAGGGTAGCCAAAGAAGGGGGCACACACAGATGTTCAGGAACCAAGCCTTCATTGGGGGCGGCAGTCCGCAGCCTGCCAGGCTGACTCACAGAATGGAGACCAGCAACTATATGGGCTGAGCTGGAGGTTTATATAGGATTTTGCAGGTAGGAGAGCACTAGTCCATTGGTGGGGGGTGGCTAATTGGTCCTGGGGTATGTAGCAACAGGTTTTGGTCAAGGGGATGGAGTAATTGCTTTTGGGAAGCCCCTATCTTACTGGAACATCTGACTATGAAACTAGTGGGGCAGAAAGACCTTAACTAGGCAGAGTCACTAGCAAAGGGAGGTCATGCCTTAGTTATGTGGAAGTTCCCTGTTCCCTGTGGCCGGAGTGGGGCAAGGGGAAAGGAGAGGAGGGGGTTTGCTCTGTGGGGGCTCTAAAATATCTAACAATGATAATATTCATCATAGGGAATTTGTACCTGTACATGAAATGTACTTTTATTTTTTTTTGGTACTGGGGATCGAGCTCAGGACCTTGCACTTTCGAGGCACACGGTGGCACCACTGAGCTAAATCCCTGGCCCTAAATGTGTACTTTTTGAAAGCTAGATTTCCTGTAGCCCACCCTGTAAGGGCCCAGTCTAGAGGTTGGTCCCAGCCAATCTATGGCCAAAGACTCAAAGGCTGTACACTGAACACTTTCAGCCATCTTCTTTTATCTTTTCCCAGCCCATGTACCAAAATGTCATGTCTGGGAAGGGATGTACGCCACACCATGCCACACCATGTCATGCCACTGCTCTGCTGGAAGAGACTCTCCTAGGGTTGCAAACGCTTGCCTTCAGTAATGAATTATAGAGTCAGAGTTTAAAATGAAAGAAGACAGTTTATTTGGAAAAGGTTGAAAAAGGGAGATAGATAGCTACCCTGGGAGGGTAGAAGGCATTAGAAAGGAATTTCCCGAGATTTTTGTCCTCATCTTTTTATTTAGGACTAGTGATTTCTCCTATCCCCCATGTGAGCACCTAGAAGTTATCAGCATCTGATTGGCTCTGGCTGTCTTTTATCCTTACCTGGGCACATTCATTTACATTTCTGATTTCTTCCTGCCCCCTTGTAATAGATAAGTGTGTATGGTGAGAAAGAAATCCTCATAGAAAGGTAACTTGAAGTTAATAATTAAGTAAAGGGGACATGTGTGTTTGATATATTAAATTAAAGTCCTTAGGTGGCTGTTTCTTAACTCCTTTGCATTTTATTGAAGGTGGGTGAGGGGAGCTGGTTACCCTGGCTTTTCATGCTCCTGGCTATATCCCTGTGTTGCCTGTCAACTCTTCCTGCTAAATTCTTATGTTAATTGTGCTACCTGGTGCTTTCAGAACTCACTCTCCCTCCTTCCCTCCCTCACCCTCTCCCTCTCTTCCTCTCTCCTCTCTCCTTCTCTCCCTCTTTCCCTTTGTCTTTCCAATTGTTAGAGTCCAAATGCAGATGCAAAAAGTTGCATTTAGTAAGGCTTCCTATTAATTTCTTTAATAAAGCTTAATGAAATCCCTTTTTCTCTCTTTTCCTGCCTATGAACCCTTGTCCCTACACAAGGAGCCACCTGCCCCTGCCCAGTCTATAAAGGGAACCATAAGAAGTGGGATTTCCTTCAGAGGTAAAAAACTTTGGAGTCTAATCCAGCCTTTTAGCTGATTCAACAAGTAAACTGAGGGGCTTGGGGAGCCCTTTACCAGCTCCTATACCTCAGATTGTCTTTACTGCTCAAGAGGCCTGAATGACTAGTTATACAGGGGAGAGAAATTAATTTTCTCTTTGATTTGGGAACAGGTGTTTTTATTTGTTTTCTCCAATTGTGGTTAGCCCACCTCATTCAATATGACCATTAGAGGCATAACTGAAAATCTGTAGTTAGATATTTCTCACAGCCCCTTATCTGTATTTGGGATGATATTTTATTCTCTCTTGCCTTTCTAATTATGCCAGAAGGCCAAATCCCCCTACTAGAATGAGACATCTTATCCTGCCTAAACACCCTCATTTATATACATCCAAAATCAGTGCTCTCCCTTCCCCTAATGAAGTCAGAGGTTAATCCAGATGTTTGGGTGGTTAAGAGAAGAATAGAGTGGACAGTAGAGGCAATGCCTGTGCTCATTCTTTTAGTGTTATAGACAGATGAGTCAGGTAGAAATAGTATAGGCAGTCAGATAGGGCTAGGTCCTTGAGAGGGTCAGGACAAAGGTGAAACACACCACAGCAGTGACCGGAGACACACTTACTGAAAACCAGGCCTCAAGATAAGGACAAGATGACCAGACCTATATACTTCCTCAAAAAACAAACACTGGGCCTAATGAAGTCTAGGTAGACATCAACTACCCTGGTTGGTGACCAGAGACCTCTGGACCCACCATTCCTAGGAGAATCTTTGTTCTTTCCATCCACACTTGTTATGTGACTTGTTTCCTAATTGGGCCATGATTACCTCAGTGACTATATTTGTAACCTTATTGGATGTTCATGGCTGTGGCCCACATGGTACCCACATGGGTTTCACCCTATAAAACTCCTCTGTAAAGTAGGGTCCATCCCCAGCTAAGCACTCAGGACCCTTCCTGCCCCTCAGGAGCTTTTCTATCAATAAATACCTTCTAACTCTTAACCTCCATTGTTTCTAGGACTCATTCCTCAATTTTTTAATTTATATATTAATTGGTAATTTAATATTAATTAAGACCTAAATGATAGTACAGTGTAATCTTTGGTTGCCTGCTTACAAAAGCTTATTTTTTATTTATATATTAATTGGTAATTTAATATTAATTAAGATCATTCCTCGATTTCTAGAGAATAAGAACTCTGTGTATTATATACTTAACAGGTTGGGATATATAATATTTCATATTTCATCTCCAGTATTATTTCCTATAACAAAAGGACTGACTTCTTTCCCTCACCAAAAACAATATTCATTGAGGCTAGAAGCTAAAAAGGGATGTTTGACTGTAATTGACAACTTAAAAGTCTAGGGTCTCCTCAAACCTTATAGTAGCCCTTGAAACACTCCTATTTTGAGTTTTCAAAACCCCAATGGAGAATGGAGACTAGTTCAAGATCTCTGACTAATAAATGAGGTGACAGTGCCTTTATATCCTGTAATGTCTAACCCATCCATTCTTTTATTCCAGATTCTTGAAAATGTGGCATGGTTTACAATTTTAAATTTGAAATATGCTTTTTTCTGTATACCCTTCCACCCTGATTCACAATTTCATTTTGCATTTGAAGATTCCTCTGATCAAGCTACCCAGTTAACCTGGACTGTATTGTCCCAAGGGTTTAAAGACAGTCCTCACTTATTTGACAAGCCTTTTGTAGGGAAAGGGAGTCATAGGGAAAAAAAAAGTCATAGGGAAAAAAGATAAAATAGGATCTCATTAAGCTTTATTAAAGAAATTAATAGGAAGGCTTACTAAACACAGCTTTTTGCATCTGCAGTAAGAATCCAACAATTAAAAAAAGACAGGGAGACTGGAGACTGGATAAAGAAAATGTGTTTTTTTTATAAAATGGAGTACTACTCAGCCATAAAAAATTGAGAAAGTAGAGACATTTATAGCTAAGTGGATGCACATTGAGGTGATACTCTTAAGTGAAATAAATAGGACATACATGTATAAATACAGAAGAGTTTCTCTGGTGTGAGAAACTGAAAGTGTACATAAGGACTAAAATGTATAATAGGTAATGTGAAATAGGAAGAAAAGGGGCAAAGGGGAAGGAAGTGGGAGGGCTAGGGGAAAGGATAGAAGGGAATGGGATTAATATGAGAAAATGGAAAAATAGGAAGAAAATCTTTGTAAATAGGGAGGAATGGAGGGGTGGAAGGGAGGGCTGGGCAAGGGTGAAAAATAAGAACCAAGAGAGACTATGTAAAGGTGCAAATTTCCAATGATGAATGTCATTATATTGTATACCTAAAATGTACCAATGATTAGAATGAATAATCGATAATGCAAAATAGGAAGAAAAGGTCCAAAGGGGTAGAGATAGTGGGAGGGGCAGGGGAAAGGAAAGAAGGGAAAAGAAAAATGATGAGAAATGGAAAAAATGGAAATAAAGTCTTTGTAAATAGGGAAGGGTGGAGGGGGTGAAGAGAGGGCTAGGAATGGGGAAAAAATAAGAACCAAGATGCATTATGTAAAGGTACAATTCCCAATGAGAAATGTAATTGTGTTGTATACCTACAATGTACCAATAAAAGAATTTAATAAAAAAATTATAATAAAATAAAATTTATTTTAAAAAGACGGGGGGGGGAGAGAGAGATGAGAGAGAGAGAGAGAGAGAGGGAGAGATAGATAGATATCAGGTCTTAGAAAGCACCAGGTAACACAGTTAACATAAGAATTTAGCAGGAAGAGTTGACAGGCAACACAGGGATATAGCCAGGAACATGAAAGGTCAGGGTAATCAGCCCTCCTAACCCACTTCTGATAAAATGCAAGAGATAAGAAGCAGCCACTTAAGGACTCTTATTTAATATATAAAACACACATGTCCCCTTTTAATCATTAACACTGTTACCTTTCTATGGGGCTTCCCTTCCCACCACACACAGACTTATCCATCACAAAGGGACAGAAAGATATCAAATAGCCAGATAAAATTAGCTCAGGTTAGGATAAAAGACAGCCAGAAAGCCAATCAGATGGTGACAACTTCTAGATGCCCAACACTGGAGATAGGAGAAATCACTAGTTCTAAATAAAAGGGAGCAGAAGACAAAAATTCACAGATATTTCACTTCTAATGCCCACTACTCTATTATTATCACAGAGTAGTGGTCTTTCTTCCTTTTTTCCATATTTTCCCCCCAAATAAACCATCTTCTTTTACTTAAACTAGGCCTCTGTAATTTATTACTTAAGGTGAATGTTTGTGATCCCAGCATGACCCCAGTAACTGTGTGTTCCAGCAGAGCAGTGGCATGTGGTGGCATAGCATAGCATGATGTACACCCCTCTCCAGATGTGACACTCTCTGGAGACTTGGCCCACTTTAATTATCCCCCGACTAGAGTCCTATAATATGTGTATGGCATCCTTTTGTGTGCCCCTTCTGAGAAACTCTTAAGTCAAGGCATCCAAGCCCTATTGAACTTTTTAACCAAGAATGGATACAAAGTTTCTCAATCTAAGGCCCAACTCTGTAGTTCCTCTGGAAAATACCTTAATCTAATCCTCTCCAAAGGAACCTGAATGTCAAAGGAAGAGAACATTCTTTAAAATGCTTCCCTTTTCCTCCTGAGGACCTTAAAACAACTTAGGGGATTTTTTGCATCACTGGCTTTCATTGGCTCTGGATTCCATGTAATGATGAGATAGCAAGACCCTTTTATCAGTTAATCAGAGAAACTGAAAAGTCTAATACTTTTATTTTAATTTGGGAACCAAGCTCTCAGCAGGCTTTCAAAAAAACTCAAACAAGCACTTGTACATGATCCTACATTAAGTCTCCCCCTAGGACAGTTCTTCAAATTATATGTCTCAGAGAGGAATGGGATTGCCCTGGGAGTCCTAGCCCAAGACCAAGGGCCTGAACAACAACTAGGATATTTGATCTGAGAACTGGACATAGTAGCCAACAGTTGGCCAGCTTGCCTTCAAGCAGTGGCAGTAATAGCCCTCTGATTTTGGAAGATGTTAAGAAAACCTTAGAGAAGGATCTTACTATTTTTACTTCTCATAATGTGGCTGGACTTCTGCCTTCCAAAGGGAGCTTGTGGCTCTCTGATAACTACCTTCTTAAATATCAGGCACTATTTTTAGGAGTAGCAGCTGTCCAACTAACATTCTGTTCCTCTTTAAACCCTGCTAGTTTTCTTCAAGAAGGAAATAAAACTTCAGATCATAACTGTAAACAGGATATCCTCCATAACTATACAGCTAGAGAAGATCTCTAAGATAATCCCATAGCTAACCATGTCTTAATGGTTTTCTGTGATGGCAGCTCATATGTAGAAAATAAGGTGTGAAAGGCAGGATATTCTGTGGTAACTGTACAGGCCACTCCTGAAAATTACTGTGTGACTCCTGGAATTATTGTTCAGCTGACAGAACTCATAGCCCTTACCAGAGCACTAGAGCTCAGTAAAGGCCAAGGAGTAGTATTTACATTGACTCAAAATATGCTTTACTAGTGTTGTATCCCCATGATACTACCTGGAAGGAAGAAGAATTCCTGTCAGCAAATGTATCCCCATTAATACCACAAGGAAATAGATATTTCTTATCCTCTATCTCCTATCTGAGGTGGCAGTTATACGCTGCTGAGTGCATGAAAAGGGAACAGATGAGGTCACACAAGGAAACTGGCTGGCCCAGCATCCAAGGCAGCAGCTTGAGAACCATTTCATCCAGAGCTCCACCCTTATTTTGGGGAAAAAAACCCCTGGGTGGTGCCAAGCCTAATTATACCCAGGCTGAGTCAGAATGGGCCCTATTGCAGAGATATCACCTCCTTGCTTCTAAGTGGTTTCAAATGGAGAATGAAAAACTACTCACTCCTGCAGCCTACCAATGGAAAATCATTAAAACTCTTCACCAGGTTTTTCACTTATGAAGGAAAAAACTTACCAAATGGCTCAGAGATTATTTATGGGTAAGGGACTCTTTCATAGCTATAGCTCAGCAAGCTGCACAAGCCTGTGACATATGTCAGGAAAACATCTTCCCAATAGAAGAATCCATAGAAGTGAGGGATATCCAGGGGAGGACTAGCAAATGGATTTCACCCATGTGCCCAAAAGTAATGGAATTCAGTATATCTTAGTTTGGGTAGATACTTTCACTAATTGGATGGAAGATTTTCTTTGCAGGATGGAAAATGATTCAGAGGTGATAAGGACCTTTACCTCTCGTAAGGATCTTTACATTTGGACTCTCTAGTAGCCTCCAGAATGATAATGGTCCCTTCTTTTTATTTTATTTTTTTACTTGAAAAAATGTCATTTTATTTGTACACTTAAAAAGTTGTACATAGAAACTTGTAAAACAGTTCTGTAAAACTGTCAGGGGAAAGGGAGAGTGAAATTTTTGAACACTGAAGAAATTAGAGAAATAAAACAAAAAACAGTAAAACGTTTAAAAAATTAACATTTTTTCCAAGTATAAATTTTATAAATACAAAACAAATTCACAAATTAGTCTGAATCCTAAATAAATATCTAGTTAATAAACTCAGACTTAATATGTCCAGCCAGCACTGGTACAGCACTTCAAGGGATATAAAATTGGATCCATTCATGTGTAGTTTTGAAAGAATGTGCTCATTAACAATTCTTAAGACATGTACACATTTTTCTAAAGTGTGCTATAACAGAAGACCCATCTGTGTAGATATTTGTCCCTTAATATCACAACTTCTAAAAAAATCAATGACAAAATAAATCATAGGGTGAAAAAATATTTTCCAAGATATCTGCACACATGAATGTTCTCAAAATGTACACAAATTTCTGTAAACCAGTATTATATCCATACATCTATCAAACTTATTAGATACTGAGTGCTTAATATTAAAATTGAGACTAGTGCAGGCCACAACTTCAAGTGGTCAATCAGTTGTTACATCTGCTTTAGAGCATGAGTTAATGTTCCATTTTCTTGAACAAATTTTTTTTCCTGAAATATATCCTTTAGAAGGACAAAAGTTAGATTTGTGACTTTTTTGCAGCTGGTGGTCCGCATTACTGGATGTGACATCGAGTCCAGGCTTTTGAGCCAGAATATGAAAAAATGCTTAAAGCCTGGTTCCAGCTTCTGTTTCACTTGTGTTATGAGGGTTGTACTCAAAGCAGTTCAAAAACATTAATTTGATATCATCAATAAACTCAGATGCTAATTTATATTCACATTTATTCATTCACTTTTTCACAAATTATATTTAAGGTAATGGGTTTTTTTAAATGATGTCATAGTAGTCTGGCACCTGGATTTTAGAGACCAGTTTCAAAAAAATGGTCCCTTCTTTAAGGCTACTATCACACAGGGAGTTTTCCAGGCTGTAAGAATTCAATACCACTTCCATTGTGCCTGGGAGTCTCAGTCATCAGGTAAAGTTGAAAAAAATGAAACCTTGAAGAGACATCTCTGAAAGCTCACCCAGGAAACTCATCTCCCACTTTGCTTCCCTTAGCCCTGATACAAATAAGAAATTCACCCCAGACACTAGGACTAAGTCTTTTTGAAATGTTACATAGACAAGCATTCCTAACCAGTGATTTCCTGGTTAATCTGGAAACTGCTTCCCAAATTAGGAATATTACAGCTCTAGCCAAGTTTCAATAGACTCTCCAACAATTATCTGAAGGATCCCTTAGAGAGACTAACCCTCCTCTGTTCCAGCCAGGGGACCTGATGCTGGTAAAGTTATTCCCCTCTCTTTCTCCCTCCCTAGAGCCAACATGGGAAAGACCACACAAGGTGATCCTCTCTACGCCAAGGCCCTCAAGGTACCCAGAATTAAGTCCTGGATACATTACTTTCAATTTAAGCCATGGAATTCCGATGCACCACTGGAAACTGAAGTAATGGATCAATACTCCTGAATCTTCCAGAGCTTAAAACTTTTCTTCAAGAAAATATTGTCAGACCCTCAGGAGATAAGTGATGATAAAGTGTTTTAACTCTTCCTGTTATACCTAATCCTGCTCTTGAAAATTTTCATTGTATCCCCTTTTATGAAATTCACCATGCTTGCTCCCAAAAGGAGTTGCTAAAAGATTCCCAATTAGGAGAGACATTTCCTTCACTCTTATACTCCCACCCCTTCTCCTTATCACCTATTCCATCCAATCTGGTGCCTATCAGTATCCCCTAGTTCTAGCCATTTCTTTTATCAAACAGCAAGGAAATTATTATTATAATTGCTAGATATCCCCACAAGGGAGAGCTTACCCCCAAATCCCGTTAGTAGTTTTTTTGCCTTTGTCCCTTGAACAGATTGCTACTGTCAGTATGTCCTGGCATCAATTTTTACCCTTAATCAGGACAACAGCAAACCCTTAGGAGTTAAAGCAAAAATTAGGGTGAGACAAGCAGTTGAGCTATGCAGAAATTCTGCCCTTTGCATTCAATCACATAAAGGAGCCTTCTGGGTAGGAGGACGATTATCACCTAAATTCTGTAAAATTATCTTGTTATTTTGACAGCACTTGGTTGTACCAGAAAGAAAATAGAACCTTTTATGGAAGTGCTGACTGGGGAGATTGGGCATCGGCCCCTGATATATCAAAACCCAGGTACTTAGAAATCCAATGGAACGAGTTCAGAGACTTAACTCCCTAGCCCCCATTGCCAGGATTAACTAATTACATTGGATACCTGCCATACGCTTGAGAGGTGTGAGAGACCTAGGTTATCTTAAGGGACTCCATTTTGTCTGAAATGCCCCAGTTCTGGTGGGAAACTGTCCTCTGAGAGGGTCTTATCTCATGTTTGTACTCCTGTGTGATGTTTCAGCACACCAGAAGTGCTAACCTCCATCATAGATAACAGAATGGGTGTTTGTATTTTATGAGGGCTGGTTTTACAACATGCACCTGGTGACCCAGATATGCTAACCACACATTCTTTCTCGCTTCTGTAGATATGCTTACTGCAGGGCTAGGGAGAGGGGAGGAGAGGGGAGTTTTTTTGTCTATAAAAAACGGACCAAAAGTTCAGTCTGAGGCCAGTCTCCTTGCACGGGATTTGGTCCCGGCCAGAAAATAAAGTTCTTTGCACACTTTACATCGTGTCATGACTCAGGTGATTGTTGCCGTCGAGAACCTAGTTCCAAGGTGTTTTAATTTTTCTCTCTTTATGTGCTGACATACCAAGTTTGTCATAACTCAGGATATTTGCAACCAGTCCCTCTATGCCTTTTACCCAGGAAACATTCTTTCAGAGCTTTTTTGAATCTTGGCTTGCTCTTATAACCCTCACCACTTTGTTTGCCTACACTGTACTTTTAATGGACCTTTCCTAAGGAAATATTTACATAGAGATCAATTGGGATTATCAAAAGAACTCTTTCCCTGAGATTGTTCTAACATAGGTAACCCTGGGGAATTCATAACAAATGAAACATTCTGTCTCCTGGAAATACTCAGGGTTCCCTCCCTTGAACAAATGGGATTATATATCTTATGCAGGACAGACTTGTATCTATTACTGCCCTATAAATGGAAAGGAGCTTGTAATGTGGTAGCAGGTATTTGGAAGATTAAGGTACTTAGTCTAGAGGAGATGGCCTCTTCAGTTCTTTTTAGAGCAGTCTCTGCAATCATAGCATTAAAAAGACACATCTAAGATGCCCTCTTATGAAGGACTGGAGAAATGGAATTGGGACAGATATGCACATGACAGCCCCATACTAGAGAGAAAAGATATAGTACATACAAATGCTAAAGGATTCCTTTGGTTTGCAGGCACTCCCCTACCAGAAAGATAATTACTGTTATGAATCAACAAGGTTGGAAAGACTCAGTGGTACCTATAGAATCTCAGAGTCTTTAAATTCCTTAGCTGAAATAGTCCTTCCAAACCAGGGCTCTTGATCTCTTTATGGCCCAAACTGGAAGGACTTGTGTACTAATAAACAAAACTTGTTGGCTTTGGATAAATAACTCACACCAGGTGGAGGCAGACCTTTAAGCCATAAAAGGAAACATCAGACTTATAGATGACCTCTCTGAGCAGGCAGGTCTAGGACCCAGAAATTGAAAAACTGAAATCCCTATTTCAATTCTTTAAGTATACACCTCGAATTACACCTTTTGTCTTTTCATTCTGGTACTTATGTTTGGGCCATGCATTCTCAATATCTTAGTGAAATTTGTTTCTTCTCAGCTAGAACTTGTCAAACTCCAAATGGTCATGGTCATGGTCATCTGAAACCAACGATTTTTCTGGACTCCTTTTACTGAGGTTCACTAGATCCTCTAAAGAGATTTCATAGCTGCTGAACTCCAATTTGACCTCTACTGAAGGCTCCTTACATTATTTCTCTGAAGAAAATCTTTGACTGCCATCTCTCCTACATTGACCCTTCTCAGCTTGAAGTAGCCAGATTTGGTCTTCACTCCTTCTCTTCTAATGGCAGTTAGGGACATTTCTTCAGAGGTGGGAATGTAGTAGCTTAGTTTAGTTATTATGAGCAGGCAGTTAGAGAAACCTAACAATAGGGCCAGCCCAATAAAAGAGCAAATTCAAGCAGTCAATTAAGAAAGCAGATGGTTATGCTTAGAAACGTTAAAGAAAACACATGAACAAAGGATAAAAGGTTGGGATGAGAATAGAGAGATAAGGACTCCTCCCTCCAGGAAGAAGACTCTTATCCAGGGAGTGCTAAGGTAGCTAACAGATTTAACAGCTCCTCCTTGCCTCCAGACCCTAGGTTTCAAATTGGACCTGGAGAGACAAATGTAAGATAACCAGTTTTCTCCCAAACTCCTTTGAATTTAAGCCCCTTCCTATGCTCTACTCATGCATATAAGATCAGGACAGGGATCCCCCATTTGGAACACCCCATGATAAACACCTATCACAAATTTTCTCTTATTTCCAGAAAAACTCTCATAACTTCCTCCTTTGGTTTGCAATTTCATTCTTCATCACTTGTGGAACTGCAAGTTTGGTTTGTACAGAAATTATGGTAACATCTCCACAGCCCAAGCTCCCTGCTGCTTAAACTTCTCTGATGCCCTGTGTGTCACTAATCCTTTCCCCTCTCTATAATCAATTCTGTGGCTGTCTCCCACCAAGTTATTGCATCAGGGTGTCCCCCATGGATCTTGAAGTGTGGCTGTTCTCTAACTGCTAATCCCTGAAATAGTTTTGTATCAAATAATATACCTTCTCTCAAGATGGTTTCTGGTTCAATCATTCCATGATTTGGCAGGTGCTGCAGAGGATTTCTTCTTTAAAGCCATGAAGTAAGAGTTATTTTCAGATTAAGTCCCCACAATTGGATTTACAGCTTGCAATAACCATGGGTTTCTCTTGCAACTAGGGCTTCCTGCTCTCTCTGGGCTTACCTTGTGCTTGCAGAGTTAGGTTGATGTCTCTTGAGGAGCCAGATTTGGGTTTGCAGATGGTTTCATATTTTCTTCTGTTATCTTTTTTCTTTCTCTGTGCCTTTTAGCTTTCCTGTTCCCTCTTTATTGATTTGTGGGCCTCTCCCTTTTTTAAAAAAAATTCTTGGAATAAGGTTCTCCTTTCTAACTCTTAACTCTTCTCAGTAGGAGATTCAAATGAAGTTTACTTCTAGTCCTGCATCTTACCAAGAACTCTTTAAATCTTTATTTTAAAGGGGCTCCATTTCAACAGGAATGTATTTTTCTTTGGGTTCTTGGATCACTTGATAGTCTAACAATATAACTTTTGTTGGGCTTTTTTTTTGCCATACTCACGGTGTGCTTCAGGGTGGATGCTTTGGGTTACCTGTCATCAGCTCACCTCTTAAAGAGACTGGAGACTGTGATCAGTCAGTCACAGGGGGCAGTGCTGAAGCTCCACTAAAATCTCTGGAAGCTTGGGTGTCCTTGTTTGGAAATAACCCATGAATATTGTCAGATATTGATGGTGGGGAAATAAAACTATCCAGATTTTACCAAGTGGGGACGGTGGAAGCTTTGTATTTGGTACCTTCTTGGACTCTGCCCTATGTCCTTTTTCTGTTTTCTAGTTCTAATCTGCTTTTTTTTTTTTTTTAGCTGCAGTAAGCAGTAAGCCTAAAAGTGTATTCTGCATTTCTAGCAAATTATTGAGTCTGAGTGATCTTGGGGATCTCTGGATTTGCAACTGGTCTCAGAAATAAGTGAAGCCCTGGGGATTACTGAAGTTGACATTAGCATCAAAAGGCAAGTGGTTCCAGAAACCTAGATCGGATGCCATTTATAGAACTGCCATAGATGCACTATCAAGGTCATTCCTTTATTTCTCTTCTTGGATATTTGTCACTTTCCTTGCTACTGTGAAATAGTTTCTCGCTTGGTCCTCTCACTGAGACATTGTTCAATACTTAAAATTCTGGGTGTAAACTTTTGATTGAAGGTTTGTGGAAAAAGCCTTAACAAATTGCTTTGACATTTTTGGATAACTCTTTTTTGAGACAGGGTCTCACTATGTAGTTCAGGCTGACCTTGAACTCACTAAGTAGCCTAGGCTGGCCTCAAACTCATAGCAATCCTCCTGCCTTGGGAGGATACTGGGAAATCTCATTTTATGATCTTGGGGTTTGCAGGTAAAGTTGTGGAGAAGCAAGATTACCTCATCAGCCCCATATTCTAGTCAGTACAGAAGCTTCTGGGAGCCATGAGTGAGCAGATCAATAGTAATAAGGAAATCCCTAATGGTCCAAAAGCCAAATGCACTATGCAGTACAGTGGTGGCTTTAGTGACTAAAACACTGAAGTGAGCCAAAGTTCACACCAAGGACCTCAGTCTTCCTTCCACTTATTCTTGGTAGTAGAGACAAAAGGATCTGTGGCTGCAGTTTCCTGTTCAAAGTCTAATTTAGAACACTTAAGAAACAGGACTACCAAGAAGTACACAGGGGATGACATTCATTCACCTTATTCTATGTTTTTGCCTCTCCTTACCCCAGCAACACTGAGAGCAGAGCTATAAAGTCAGTTTCAGTAGGAGTGGAGGATAGGTGAAGGACACTCAGAAGCTTGATAATCCTGGCTAATTGTTTTCTCCCACTATTATTCTCTTACTTTAAATGTAATTAATAAACTCTTTGCCAAATTGTTGTCATAAGAACTAAATAGGGCCCTATATGGCAAGGCCATTTCAAATATGAGGACTAGGTTTAGGCAAGCCATAAGCCTCCTCTAAAACACCATCAGGAGACTTTTAATATACGGAAAGGCCAGGGTTGATTTGTTCTTGGTGGAGGCCAACTCTGTAAGTTGCAATGAATCTCCTTTCTCCATTCTAGATCTGGCCAACTGGATCCACAACAAGGACACTTCTTTCCACCACTGAGCTCCAGAAGACTCTGAGTAAAGCACATTGAGAAGATATCATCTGCAACACAATGACTTTGGTGTGGCCTAAGGCCCCGTGGCCTCCTCCTGTTTGGTATCACCATTCTAGGACTCTTAAAAATTATACTTTAAATTCACTTACACACTATCCTCTGTTGGGTGGGGGAGAAACAGTAATTAAAGAAGGCAAATTAGAAACTTAGTAGAGAGGCAAGTGGCTCTCTCATCAGGGAATATATGGTGCTTTGTAATAATAGCAAGGGCAGGAAGGAGGTACGTGTTTAGAAGATAACTTTGTAAGTAGTAAAGTCATCTTTTATAATAAGAAATATGGATTTATTATGTAGACTATATTGAGAGTTTAATAATTCTTTTGGTGATGTGTTTAATTTTAAGGTACCTTAGGAGATAAATGGCTGTATCCCAGGATGTAAGACCCCTACCATTTGTCTTCCCACCTCTAATACTTTTGGCATGTAGTCAGGTAAGCCTCAGATTAGATACTGTTATTGTTCTCTGCAGAAGGTAACTGAGATTGGCTCCTGGAACCTGGGGGACCTAGAAATTGGTAAGATGCAGAAAAGTCTGCTAACAGTTGAGTCCTCCTGAGTTTGGTGGGGAGAGATGTCAGACTCTAGGGAAAAAGAAAAGGATGATGATAACAGTAGAGGAAAGGGTTAAATAAGGAGACGCAAAAAATGGAGAAATGGAAAGGTTAATGAATGGGGATTTTTAATATCATATTCTCCAAATCAGTGTGTCTGTGTGTAAGTTCCAAGAACTACACAGGTAGGGCTTACACTTTAACCCAGAAGCACAAGTATCTGTCCCCTCCCTGTTCTGCAGCTTGAAAAATTATCCAGGTCCTTTTATTAAATAAGTACTTTATTGTGTTCAGTGTTCAGTTGTTCTTTTTTTTTTTTGGTACTGGGGATCAAACTCGGGTCCTTGTGCTTGTACAGCAGGCTACGAAACCACTGAGCTAAATCCCTGGCCCGTGTGTTCAGTTGTTCTGTAGAAAGGCAAGTGAGGCAGTGCCAGAACAGATCCACTAGTGGGTCTCTGAAAACCAGCATAAAGATACCACATAGAGACCCAGGACCATGTACATGTACAAGGACCATGATGTACATGTACATCAAGGACCATGTACATGCAGGCCATACCATGACAGAAGAAACAGTAAGGTCACTCCACCCACTCTGAGGAAGAGATAAAGTATCTACCTCTGAGGAAGCAGGACCAAAGGCTTTAGGAAAGAAATTGGAGTGAGAGATTCCTCAGTGATATGGCCTTTGGCTGGGTTCAAATGACAGCTTTTAAGTTCTGATGAATGCCCATGTTAAGTATTGGACTTGTAGCTTCAAGAAAAAGGAGCAAGCTCAGGAATCGACCTTTAAATTTTATTAAAGTACCAGGTGAAATTAAAGACAATCCATCCATAAAGACATTTGAGGCTACAAAGCACTCCTGGCTACAAGTTAAAATTCAGTTCTTATGGTCTACTCTTCCAGAAAGGACATGTAAAGTCACAGAAAACCCATGGGATACCTGGGAATGGATAAGCAAGCAATGGCTGGGGTAAGCTGCCCTGAGTAGGCAAATTTTTTATTTGCAATTGATAAAACACACACACACATGTGTGCGTGCATGCATACACACACACACACACACACACACACACACACGAGCGCACACACACGCACAATGGCATGAGAGCTGTGCCTAAAGGTGTCTTTTTTACTTTTTATTGAACTCCATAAGTATCTTCATAAGGCTTTGTGTCATTACATCTTTTTTTTTGTTAGACAATTCTGACACTTGTTTAAAAGGGTCAAACAGTCAAACAGTAGAAACAAAAGAATAAATTGCCAAATGCAGAGCAGTAGGGGTAATCAAAATCACTGTTGCCTATTCTATTGATCCCAGCCCACCCTACCCCAAAGCACTAAAAAAATCACTATCTGCTTTCACATTAGAATTGTCAAAACTCTCTTGTTGGTGTCCTTAATAGATCCATTAAAGATATAGACATATACAGAGGGGGAGAAGAGAGAGAAAAAGTTTTATTTTTGTGTTAGGACTTCCCCATAGTGGGGGCCATAAAACATACCAGCAATATGAAGAGCAAATCCAGGCCTCACTGAATTCAGGAAAGGGGAACTCAGGGCCACATAGAAACAAAGAATTATACAGTTCTTGAGGATAGCATTGCTATGGGGACACAACATGTTTAGATACTGAGCCCAGAATTGACTTCCTGGCTCCCCTTTGGGCTAATGGCCACTGACTGGTATGCTTTTCTGCTATGTGGGGGCATTCCAATCAATGGAGAGCTAATTTCTTATTTTCACAAATTACTGGCATCTCCTAAGACTGTTGGATTATGTAAAGGAGAAGAGGGGAGTGATATCCCTGACCCTGGAGCCCCAGGGGTAAAGGACCCAGGGAGGGTAAGTAGATGTGAAGGCATGGCCAAGAGATGCTTTAAGCCCAAGGACTTTTCCAAGCATTCCCTCCTGATGTGCTTCCAACCCTAGGAAAATAAGACAAAGCTAAGCCTAATGAGGAGTAGTGGAAAGTAGGAAAAGGAATACAATAAAGAGAGGCCTGCACAGACACTAAAACACGCTCTGTTTGCCAAGGGGGTAAATTTTAACCTGGGTGCTGGGCACAAGGTTCCTTGCCAAGGAGGCTTATGTAGCTAAGCTTAAGTAGCTAGGTCACATGGTGGCCAGACCTGAGCCCTAGTTCTCTATTCAAATCAGGCTTGTCCTTGCCTTAACTTTACAATTCTGTTTTTTTGTGGGGGTTTTTTGTACTGGGGGGGATTGAACTCACGACCTTGTGCTTTCAAGGCAGGCACAGGCATGGTGCCACTGAGCTAAGTCACTAACCCTTAACTTTACAATTCTGACTTGCTGTGATAGAATGGAAGATTCAAAAGCTTGTAATTTGATTTCCACAGGGGAAAGCTTACCAGGGTAGGCAAGGCCTGGTCTGGGTCAGGAGGCACAAAGCAGTAAAATAATCACCTATGTTGAAGCCTTCATGGAACTGTGGCAGCTGCCTGGTAAAATGGGATCCTTTCACACTGAAGTCTTCTTCCATGGGATCCAAGACAGAGTCATAATCTCGATCCCTTGTTAGAGTGGCTTTCTATAGCAGGGCCTACCCTCACTTCTTTATACCCTATTCCTTGCTATTCAAGGTCTAACCAAGGAAAGGGCCATGTACAGAGGACAAATGGGTATTCCTATACTCATTGGGAATCCTGATTCTTTGTGGGAGAAGTTAGTGGAAAGCCTGGCAAAAATAATCTTGAGGGTAGTGTCTCTGCCTCAGATCCTTTGTCCTGAGGGAAATGTTCCCCTGGGCCCATCACTCACTGGCCTTAAGTGTTCTGGGATAGGAAGATGTTAGAAACAAGGCAATCTTCCAGTGCCAGAACTGCTTTGACTATGCCAACATCAGCAATTCTCCTGTGCCAAGAGGGCAAGAGAAAGAAGGAAGACAGAGAAAAAGAAAGGAGGGAGCCAGGGAAGATTGTCCATGCAATCTGCTAACAATGGGGGACAATTCACTTAATTGGGGTGGTAGGAACTAGAGGTACTGTATCTTGGATCAATGTTGTTTCTTTCCATGCCTATTTTACTGTCAGCCTTGGACTCTGTTCAGGTCAATAATTTGAAGGCAACTGATGATCTTGGTCAGGTGGGTTCTGGCTTGAATCCCTCCATAGACTCCTATCAATGTTGCCTTAAAAATCTGCAAATGGGAGCAGAGGTGACCAGAACACTGAACTGCTTGCTGTAGGGAGCCCTGCTTTACGTCTACTTGGTGCTTTGGGAAGGGCCAGAGATAAATCCCTTCCTTAGGAGACAGAGTCTCAGCCTCTGCTTCCAGTTCAGATCTTCTGTTGGGCTAGGGAGGCCAGGCCTAAGAGGAGACTCATAACAAAGGGAGTCTGAAGAGACTAATTGGTCCAAACTAATCCCCAGATGCAAAACTGCAATGACCCAGAAGTGCTGCAACATGAGGACTCACAAAAGTTAGAAGAAATAGTCCAAAGAAAAATATTTCCTGAACAGAACTCTTCTTTAGCATCATAATACTCTGATACTCCCTTGTTTCTTTTTGGTTTGGTATCCTTCCTCAACATCTAAAATACAGAGAAAGCAATAGAAATACCAAGCACTTATGTCACATGGCATTAAGGATCATGTCCTGACTAGCAGGACTTTGGACAGAGGATGCTGGGTAAAGGCTGTTCTGGGGAAACTGCAGGGCTACAGGAATATTCACAGATGATTGGCTGAAGGAGAGGAAATGGGGATTTTCCCTTTCCTCGGTGAAAAGTGAAAGAAAGAAATCCCAAACCCACCACACCAAATTAAAATCAAAAGTCATCATCATCTCTATTATCATGAAAGCAGAAAACCAATACAAATGCATCTATGGTAATAATAAAAAGTCAATGAATCATTCACATGGGAGCAAAGAGAGTATCTTAACAAGAAAAAGAACAAATGGAAATGTCAATCTCTGAAAGAAAAGAGGAAGGGAACAGGGTAAGAACTGTAAAGTTTTAAGAAGGGGTCACATGTTTGGAAGTCATTTGTACCTCTTCCTACCACCTATAGATTTCACAAACCAAAAACAACAGAAAACGTTTTTGGTCCTTCTCTGTGTGTATATGAGTGTGTATGTATGTGTATGTGTATGTATGTGTGTGGTATGTGCACACATATGTATGTACATGCCCACACAAGTGTGTGTGTGCATATACTCAAGGGTCTGTGTGTATACATATGTCTATATATGTCTCTATATATGTATATATGTATATATACACACACATATATTTTCAACAGTGTTTCTCCGAAAAAAGTCCATCTATAAATATAATTTTATTTAGTTTATTTTAAAATTATCTGCCTCCCTGTAGGTATTATTTTTTGAATGGGGTTAACCTGCTGAAGTTTTGCCAGAATGGTGACTGGCTGCGCTTGGGTTCGGTGAACTCAAAGACTTGCGATTGAGCGATGCCGTCGGGGACCAGGTACTGGCCCTGGTTTAACGGGTCCTGTGGTGGTGGGTAGGAAGGAGGAACAGAGCGGGCAGAGTTGACACCTATAGAGAGGAAACCAAAAAGAAAGGGCATAAGTGAAGTACCAAGAGGGTTCTCAAATTATCCAGTGACCACTCTGGGCAGAAAATTCAAGGTAGATTAGTTTACAGAGTTTGAACTGGTACAGATTGAGCATTCCTAGATTCAAAAAGTTTCATATATTTCCAAACATTTTAAAATTCAGACTTTCAGATTAGGAATGTTCAGTCAGGAATGTCTGTGAAATCTAAGAAACTCTGAAATTTGAAATTTCAAGCAATTTGAATAAGGGCTATTCAAAACTGTATTGCAAATCATTTCTCTCACAGATTTTGAAGTGGCATGGCTCTTTCTGAAATATTACATTCTTCTCTATCAAATCAATATCACTAAGAAATTTATGATATTACTATCAGCCATTTTACAAATGAATATACTGAAACCTAGAGATAAAAGTCATACTTTGGATTCCATGATAAGTTAATGACAAAGCAAGAGCTAGAACTCACATTCTTTGACTTCTCAGTTCAGAGCTCTTTTGAAGAGAGCATAATCCTTTAAGCTGATTTTGGTTCTGCAAAGAACTCAACAAGCTCCATTTAACTCCAGAAGATTTTGGATTTCTCCCTCTCCAACTACCCCTTGGAAGTGTCAAGAGTGTGGTTAAGAACTATTGACTTAAAAGCAGGTCTGTAGTTGGAAATGGTTTGTTAAAACACATAAAGCACAAGTGATTTAATGTTCTTCCCTGGGTTGAAAGCAATAAATCTGCAATTAAGAGGGACTTAACATTGGTAGTTGAGGAAGAAAGTAAAAGCGTCACCAGAATACATGAATCATGAAATCTGTGACTTTTCAAAAGGAAGGAACAGTTTCAAAGATTAAAAACCTTCTTGATTTTTGTGGCTGGGTTTGAAACCATCAAACAAAAGACCACATTGAGAGGATTCCAGGAACTAGGATAGGGGTGAGGGCTAAAGTCGAAGTTCAATTTTGATTTATATTCAAGGCAGAATAGGATGAGACACAAAACATATGATTCAGACATGAAAGAAAGGTCTCTCTGCTGCTTCCAAATACTTTCCTCATCAGCCAGCCAGTGTCTGAAATTCTAACATTAGAGCTTCTTTACTTTTGATGATTTGATCCCATTACTCTGGAGGCAGTATCATATTAAGCTATTATCAGCCATTGGCTCCTCAATGGGAAGGATCAGATTCTCTTCTAAGAGCCAGTTTTGAAAGGTAGCAGGTATCAGAAATATGAGGGTATGCTAAGCAATAACATGGAAATATTATGGAAGGAGGTCCATGTTATTGATATTTTATTTTGTTCTTCAAGCTTTTGGTGTCAAATTTAAGAATTCCTCTGCCTAACCCTAGATCCTGAAGATATTTTTTTCTAAGAGTTCTGAAGTTGTATATTCAATACTATGGTCAATTTTTATTTACCATTTGAACAGAGTATGGGTTTAGGCTGAGGATGTTTTTCCCCATGGAAGTCCAACTGCTTCAGCACCATTTGTTGAAAAGGCCTCTTTCTTTACTGAATTGTGTTCATGTATTTGTAAAAAATTAGACATATTCGTGTAGGTCTATTTCTGAGTTCTGTCCCATGATCCAATATGTATTTCCTTCTGCCAAAATCACATTGCCTTGATTACTATAGCTACATAATAAATGTTGAAATTGCATAAATTTATTAATCCCATTTTCTTTTTCAAAACTGTTTTAGTAATTATGGGGGATTCACTTAATTTTGAGCTAGCCCTAAAGCCTCTAGAGGTGGAGCCTGTGCTCATGGCCCTGGGGAGCTCTGTGGTGACAAACTCAATTGGGTTGGTGAACCAGGAATTAGCGTCTTAGTCCCAAGAAGTTATATATAATTCTTAAAAGCAAGGGAGTGTGAAAGGCAAAGGTAAAGTGGAAAGGCCTTTCTTAGAGCTAGACTGGTTTCTTTCTGCTATTTTCCCAGCCAGGTATCCCCTTCCCCAGGGCAGTAGCCTGAGTTGATAATGTCCCATGGTGTTTTAGATGGAGTTGGGAGCGGACACTAGAGTAACTACCCAACCAACAACATCTACATTGGTGAAATTTTAACAAAACCTCTCCATCATTTCTAGGGATGTGCTGTTAGAAGGATTAAGGAAGTTAGCTTCTGTGGATGTCTGAAACAACCTCTTCATGCTCTCCACATGAACATGCTATAACTACTGAATTACTGTTTGATAAATGCTTCCACATGTATGACCCTCTTGAGTCTCAGAAACATATAAATCACCACAGCCCTGCTCTTTAAGATCAGAAACAGAAATATGAGGGGAGATTCATAGGACTTCTGGGAAATTTAAAACTATATGAGTTTTTAAAACGATTTTGGAATTGTTTTTAAGATAAGAAAGCTGTTCAGACACTAACAGACAATAGTGGATCTAAAAGGGATAGCCTAGAGACTAGACAGGGTGAGAAAAGGAACTACCTTAAAGGTTTGGCATGAGCTATCAGGACTATCTTCTGAGTGGTCACGTTGTGGATGTTCCTGTTTGAAATATACTCAGTGAAAAGACTAGCCTGTAGAAGACACTCTTGAAGGTACCTGGGCTGGGATCAACAAGCATCATTCCATCATGGGAATCAGCGTGTTAGGGGTAGTGAAGGGAATCAAGGTAAGAGAAGCTCAGGAGATGAGAGCCTCCAGGAGATAGAGGCAGGCTGCTAGGGCAGTATCAGTCTTGCAGCATGAGGACTCTTTAGCTGGCTAGGGCTCATTTCTGCTCACATCTCCATCTGGGGAAAGTGACATTCACTCACAGAGTTCTGTTAATACAGATCAGTTCTCTACTGACATTAACTCTTCAGAGGTCACAGCTGATCTGAAAGATAGAAACTTCTTACATATTGTTAGGGGGTAACTCATGACCCTAGACCTCCATAGGTTAACTCCATGTTGCTTTGTAATTCTGTCTCTCACATAAGGAAAAGGTGGGCTGGGATTTAGCTCAGTGGTTCTGCCACCTGCTTCGCAAGCATAAGGTCCAGAGTTCAATTCCCGTTACAAAAAAAAAAAACAAACAAAAAAACCCCAAACAAACATAAGGAAAAGGTTAGGGGTGGCTGGCTTTATTCCCTATCTAAGGCAAATCATATTGCCACAGTGAAGGATGATCCAGTGAAGGCCCAAGAAGAGTAAAAATTAATAAGCAGTTAAAGTGAGGTCTAAGAGGTCCGACTTCTGGCGACAGTGAAAACAGCTGTCAGTAATAGAAATAGCTATCAGTAATTGATGTGAGAGAGTAAAGTGAGCTCTTTTTTTCCCTACAAGAGGCATCAAAAGGATTATGAATTGGAGAGGAGAAAGTAGTGGGCTTAGAGTCAAGCCAATTTTGTTTCAGTGTCACTTCACTGTGAATAGTCTCAGATTTTTTAATTTGAAAAATGGGGCTAATAGTGCTCACCTTCTTATGATTAGCACAAAGACGAAATGAAAAAATTTATATAAAGAGACCAATACTAGATAGACATTGTAGTAAACACAAGGTAACTCCTTCCTTTTGCTCAGCTGAGTATTTTAGTTTTGTTCTAGTTCATGAAAAAGAGAAAATAAAGCTTCATTTCATATTAAATTGATTCTCTATGTATTTACCTTAAGGCACTTTGGTTTATGGTTTGAAGAAATAAAGACTGTCTGAATCTTCTGTTTTGGTTCAGTTTGAGGTTCTCCATTTTGATTGGGGTCTTCTGATTTGGCAAGTGCCCTCAGGCCAGTGAAGGACAGCTGAACACATATATCCCTATATATTTATACTTAATAAATTATATATATTTACTGTTTTCTGTCTTTATTAGTAATGTTTCTCTAATTTGAAATAAAAATAAAGAGAATTTATTACAAGGTTTTATTTTGTGCTTGTACACAATGAGCTATCTTTGGACATAGCTACCCAATACCATTCACTCCTGAGCATTAACCCTTTATGACCATTTGCTTCCTGTTTTCAGGGACACCTGGGGAGCTGAGAACTATCCCAGAACTCCAAGTGAACACCAGCATGGAAAAGAGCCGAGAAATATGAAAGCACATAGTTTATGGCTTTCTAGTCTCACACAGAAAACAAGTGGGGTTGAAGGGATAAAAGTAGATTTACCTTTTTGTTTAGGGACTTTTCTCACAGTCATTGCAGCCTGCCTCTTCTGGTTTTCAGAAATTTCAAAGCCTAAGGAAAAAAAAATACAGGACTTTGTTAGAATAAACATATACTCTTTCTTGATGTATACATTAGTAGAGTTTTTCTGGAAAAAAGACTTAGTAAAGTGTATTGAAAGTTTTGAAATACAAGAAGGTCACTGCCCATGGCCCAGTAATTCCTTTCTAGGAATTTCACTAAGGAAATTTATTAAAAACTTGGATTAAAGTCTTAGCTACATTTTCTTTGGGTATATGCCCAAAAGTAGGGTTGATGGACCATAAGGCAGTTCTATTTTTAGTTTTTTGAGGAACTTCCATAATGTTTTCTGTAATGGCAACACTAATTTACATTCCTACAAACAATGTAAAAGAATTCCCTTTCTCGTACGGTTTTTATATACAATGGAGTATTACACTGCCAAAAAGAAGGATAAACTTGAGGCACTTTTAGGTAAATGGATGCACCTTGAGAACATAATTTTAAGTGAAATAAATCAGACACACATGTTTAAATATCACATTGTTTCTCTTGTGTAAGAAATCCAAAGAATAAATAAGGACCAAAATAGATTGATATTGAGAAGTAGGAAAACAGTGTTCAAATGGGAAGGAGAACAAGAGGGAGGGAATAGAGATTAAAAAATAAAAAAGAATGGAAAGGAAACAATAGAAACAAAGTTTTGTAAAGCGAGAGAGGCAGAAGAATTGAAGGGAAGAAAGAGGAATGGGGAAAAAAAGAATTAAGATATATTATGTACAGGTACTAATGCCTTATGATAAATGTGATCATTATGTATGTCAAGAGTATACCAATAAAATTATTTTTAAAAAAGAGTTCCCTTTCTCTGCAACCTTGACAGTATTTGTTATTTTTATTTAGATAATAACCATTCAAACTGGGGTGAGGTGATATTTCACTGTCATTCTGATTTGCATTTCTCTGATTATTAGTGACGTTGAACATTTTTCATATATTTATAGGTAATTGAAAGATCTCTTCAGAAACATCTGTTTGGATTTTTAGTTCATTGTTAATTGGATTATAATGTATTTGAATTGAACTCCTTATATATTCTGGATATAAATGCTTTGTTAGTTGTAGAATTGACAAATATTTTCTCCTGTTCTGTAGGTTGCCTTTTGCCTCTGTTGATTGTTTCTCTTGATATGAAGAATATTTTTGGTTTACACATCAAAGAGACACCAGCACTCTGTTTATTGCAGCATTATTCACAATAGCCAGGATATGGAGCCAACCTAAATGTCTGTCAGGGACTGAACAGTTAAAGAAAATTTGATCTATATGTAATGGAACACTATTCAGCTATTTAACAAAGCATGAAATTCTGTCATTTTTGACAAAATGGCTAAACCTGGAGGACCTTATGTTAAGTAAAATATTCCAGGCACAGAAAGACAAACAATGTATTATTTCACTTATATCTTAAAAAGTTGAGCTCATAGAAGCTGGGAGGAGAAAAACAGTTACCAGACATTGGGCAGAGCAGGGAGGAGGGAGGATGTGGAGAGGTTGTTCAGTGAGTACAATGTTACAATTAGATAGGAAGAATAAGTCTTGTGTTCTATGGCATAATAGGGTAAATAGTGTTAACAATAATGCAATGTATGTATCAAAATACTCAGAAGAGAGAACTTTGAATGTACTCACCATAAATAATAAAAGATTAAAATGAAGAATACACTAGTTACCAGGTAGTTGATCATTACCCAAATATATATGAATCAAACATCACATAGTACTTCATAAATATGTAGAAATATTGTGTCAATGAAAATAAAGCTAAAACCAAACTTAGCTACTAAGATGCAGATCACAGAATACAGGAGCAAAAACTTGAGAACATAGGCTATGAGAGAACATAGGTTAAATAGAGAATGTTTAAATAAAGTATCATTAGAATTTTCAGATCAAACACTTGAAATAATAGTTTTTTGAATAATTCCCAAATCAAGAGGTGAAATAACAAATTATGTAAAAGTGAATTTAAAAGGACACTTTATAAGATGCACTTAAGATTTAGAAATTTGTCCCCTGTCCTTGGGTTTGAGCCTACCCATGAACTTCCATTTTTGACTGTTGGACCTACAGACTTTAGATTGACTTAGCCAGCCTCTGCAATCACATGGGCCAATTTCTTAGTAGTTAAAGATTTCCTACTGGTTATGGTTCTTGGCAGAAGCCTGACTGAGGCAAAGAGTTACAACTAGATTCTTTATTCTTTACCTGAAGACTTAAGATAAATTAGGTTTACAAAAAAGAAAGTTGCAGAGCAGTATGTAGAATTTTGTAAATTAATGTGTATACATGTTTACATGAGCATGGGATAAGTATGGAAAGAGTTATGCCAAACTGTTAATATTCATTATTTCACAGAGGAATAGGAGTGACAAAGAAGGGGAAAGAATGCTAAATGTTCTTTATACATTTCTATATGGATTTAAATGGTTCTGTTGGTCATGTACTAATTTTATAATTAAAAAGTAAAAATTAAAAAATAAAATTATGGTAAATCGATAACAGCCATTAAAATAATGATTAAATATTAAATTGGTGAAAATGTTAATGATATAATATGTAGTAAAAATGAGAATACAGATTTATATCTATGCACCACAGAGAAATGGCTGGGTAGAGAAACAGTAAGATTTAGTTGTTTTTTTCAAAAATTTAAACACAGAAAACAAAGACTAGAAAGAAATATATCAAAATGTTTACAAAAGTTTACTGTGTTGTGTGATCTTTACCTTTATTTCATATATTTTTCTGTTTTTTATTCTCCCAAGAATCCTACAATGAAACTGATTTACTAATCATATAATCAGACAGAACCCCCCCCCCCACAAAACCTTAATATTTTAAAAGATGAACATAGGCCTGTCAGAAGATAATTTCTAGAAGTTTTCCTATTAGAAGCAGATTTTTTACTACATTTTATTAGGGCATTGGGTTGGGGGACATGATTTTGGAGCCAGAAAGAACGGCAGGGGACTTCTAATTGATTCAAAGTCTGCACTCAAAGACCATTCCTTTAATATAACAACCTAGAGTGGGTCAGTTGCTGCTGATGTCTATCACTGGGAGAAATGGCTAGCAACATTTCCATACCACTTCACACTATGTCTTAATGCAGTGCCCATATGCTAAAAGCAATCTGACTAATAATGAGACTCAAAGGGAGTATCAATGTGCACTCTGGAGAAGTCTAGGATCAATGTGTTTTTCAGTAGTTTTTTCTGACCATTTCAATCCCCAACATGTAAGGAGAGGAGAATACTTTTGCATAAGGAGTCAACGGGCAGGCCTATTTTTGTAGAGGGAGTTTGTACCAACTTGTGTATACTAGCTTCTTAAGGTACAATTCTATTCTTGTCTGGTTAAGGCAAAGACAGAAATTGCATATCTTCTCAGGAAATCACAAAGGTTGATTGCTTGGTATTTTTAATGACTGAAATGGGACCATGAACAAGAGATGTACTTTATAAACAACAAAGCTACACTGATGAGATCTAAATCTCACAGTTTAAAAGTAGCATAAAAATACTTCTAGCTCTGCTTGCTGCGCAAGCGCAAGGACCCAAGTTCGATCGCCGGCACCAAAAAAACCCAAAACAAAACAAACAAACAAAAAAATACTTATAGCTATATCCCGCAGTAAAAGGTAAACATTCTCTTCCAAGCCAATGTAAACCATATACACGGTCATGGTTTTAGACACTGTTATATTTTCTATAATTTACTTTAAAATAGTTCCACACAATATATGCATATAATTTTAATATATAGTCTAGGGACATTAAGATAATATCTGCAGTATGCTAATTGGGTATATATACTCCAAAGATGATTTGTTAATATGTTAAATACTCAAAAGCCTTTGCTCCAGATGCCAATACTACCAGAAGTCAAGCCACCTTAATGAAGAGAACTTAATTAGCCTACCATATGTTAGACATGAATTCTTCTTGTTAAAATGAATGCTACTAAATACATGTACTAGCCAATAATGTTTCATAAGCACATTAGCTCTTACAAGCATTTTATATAAGAATCTAGTGAGCCTCATAGCCTATCCCCTTCAGAAGGACACCTGAAGTTTGTGATTAAGAACAGATCCTTTGTCTTCGTACTCATTAAGATTGTGACACCAGGCTCTGAATAGAAAGTTGGCTAAGGGGCAAGGATGTAGCACAGCGGTAGAGTACTTGCCAGCATTCACTAGATACTTGATTCAATAACACCAGTACTACAAAACAAAATGAAAAAAGTTAGGAAAAGAGGAAAATTGATTGAATCTTACCAATATAATTCTACCAAATCAGCCCTGACTAACTCTTACACAGAAGATACTACCATGTACCTAAAGACAGAAAGCTGGGGCATCATAGAGACTACAGAACAGGATATGTGACTGATTTTGTGTTTGTCTACTAATAAATATTTGTGAGAATCAAATCTAAAGTTGGCTTTCTGTGGAATACTCTTTCATGGTAATGAGATTTTAGAAAAGTCCAAACTATAATTCCCACCTACCCCTGACTAATGGAAGCTACTGGTATTTATGAGGAATTAATAAGGAATCACCAAAGTGGCTCAAGTCAGTTTGCAACAGAAATCTTCCCTCTGATTCTAGAAAAATGAAAATAATTCAAACCTCTCTACATTCTTCATAGTCATATTCTTTTTCCTCTCAGGTCACTTACCGATTTTTTCGTCTTCCTGTACCATTTTCCTCTCTTCTCTGAAAGCCCTGAGCCAACGTATTTTCTCCTCCAGTTTCTTGGCAAAGAACAGATGTACTTCTTCTGTCTCCTTGTTGTGAAGCTTGAAAGCATTCTTCATGCTTACATTAAAGTCATCATCTCTGCCATCTTCAATATCAATTACCTCATATTTATCCATGTCAATACGGCCTTTGTAGTACAGGATATCTCTCCGGATTAAGTCCTAGATGAGAAGGAAGAGAAGGCTTAGTTGGAGGTATGTGAAAGTGAGTACCAGAAGAGCCGATATATGGGGTGAAGCAGGACACAAACATTGCCATTGTTTTGGAGTACCCACAAGGCTTGTTAAGTTCTAAATTTAGGCAAATTCGATTAGGTCCCCTAAAATATGTACCATACACAAAGACTCTCAAACCCCAGCATCAATTCTTGGGTGGGTTTACAAGCGTTCTCATGGGAAACAGGAAACAGTATGCCACAAAAGTACTGGTAACAGGAGCTTTTTCTCTTCTATAACACTGGTGAACCTACCAAAAGCATGAAATGAGCTGACTTGTAGTCTGGAATGCAGTGAGAAACCCAAACAAGCCAGTGAGACCACACTATCAGAGGAGGAGTTGAATGTAAGAGTAGCTGGGAGGCCACAGACTACTAGGCAGGGAAAATTACTTGGGGGTAGTTCTAACACTCAGCACTTGGGATTTTTAGAATAGGCCTAGTGTAGCAAGAAAAAAATGTGTTAATACTGTATTGAATAAAGAAGAGGTTCACATATCAGCATAGATGAATCTCATAAATATTATGTGAGAAAAGCAAAACTGTAGAAGGATACAAACAACATATTGCTTTTGTGTTATTGTTTTGCTCTCATATACACAGAAATGGACTGATGCAAATTCCAGTCAAGAAGATACTCCATCATTAGTACATGGATAATACTCTTATTTTTCTATTTATTAACTTATTTGCATTTTTAATAATGTAAGAAAACTGGTAAACCCACTATCCAATCCAAATTTTATGACCTCAAAGTTTCCTCCATCCTAAATTTCATATTTATCATTCCCCTAGTTTCCTTCTTGTATAGTTTTATCTCATTCATATCTCTTTCACTTAAAAACATATAAAACAATGCTACATAATGTTTAAAGATGCATATTGTGCACAAAAATTATAAAGCAGTATTTGACAATGTGTGCTACATTCAAGAGAATACCATGCAGAAAATGGGAAGCGGTGAGTGAGGAAGGAAAAGAAGAGAAGGCAAACAGAGAGAAGAATGCATTTGTAATGTATTAGTTCTTACGTTGGATAGTAAGTACATGAGTGTACATTATATTATTTTTATATTTTCATGAATGTCAAATATGGTATTTCATATTTCATAAGATAAAAAAGAAAATAGAGGTATAGATGGAATGACATATAGGCCTATGGGATATGAGCTCTAATAAATCTCCCACAGTGGCCTTTTAATCCCTCCTTCTCACGGTACTTGCTCCCATCCTCTGAGAGCATTATCTACTGCTAGGACATGTGATATAGCTGAAGATGGTCCCTGTGAGCTCTGTCCTGACAGACACTCTCTTAGTAACTGGGTTGCTTTCTGGCCAATTCTCCCTTCTCCTTGCTTATATCTGGCCTTTCAGTCAGGCTGACAGAGTCAGAAACACATCTTGATTTTTATTTAACATAGAAGGTGTGATAGCAATATATGGCAAATATTGAAATTTTAAAAAATGTATTAGAGTAATAGACAAATTGCCATTAAATTCCCCCTCAAAATACTCAATTTCACTTTGGACACACTTATCCCATTGTTCTTGGCACATTCTTAAACATTTCTGGAATTCCTCTTTTGTGTTTTACCAGGTGCGAGCAAAAATATTGTGAATACTGCTGCTGATTGCACCTAATGGATACAGGCTTGTAAAAACATTACAATGTTTTCATCCACCTTATTCACTAGATCTGGTATCATATGACTTCTGGCTCTTCCCCAATGTTAAAATGACCATGAAAGGTCATTTTATGACCTTAGTTTTTCAATTACACCTCATAAAGGTCATGAAAGGTTTTGAATTGATTCAGGACATCGAGGAAGACACGACAATGCAACTAGACATTCATGAAAAAGGAATTAAAGAGCTGCTTCAGAAAGTGGCAAGAATCATAGAATAAGTGTATTCAAAGCAAGAGGGGGGTATTTTGGGGGGGATTAATGGCAATGTGTCTTTTACTGTAATAAAATTTTTAAAAAATCTCAACTTTAGCCCTATTTTTTCAATTACACCTAATAATACATTTTTATTAAATTATTCTCATTCTTTTGAATTGTTTGACATGCTTTACTTTTCAGCTTTCAAAAACCTGTGAAGGATCTATCTGCCTCTGGCTACTCACATCCCCAATCCTAACTCTTTCCTATGGAAGACACTAGGCTTTTCAGTATGGCTAAAGAATGCGATCTTGAAGGATTCTCAACATAGCTCTTCTAATCTCAAAGCCCCAGATTGGGAAATACAGGCACTGTTGAATTGCCTTACAAAAAAAATCATCAAGCTGTTCTTTTTCCCTGTCATAATTATTGTGTATATAAAGAGGGACTACAGATGGGTTCTGATCCTTGGCTAATCCCGGCATCAAGCTTCCTTTACCATTTTCAAATATCATGAGTAAATTATAAGTCAAGGCAAAAGTAACTCTGAATATTTTTCAATTTACATAGTACCCTACTCTTGGAACTCTACACACTCCTTCAGGATGAGGGTATTTGGTAAGTGGCATCTGTCACTCATTCATCAAAATCACAGAGCTACTTTGCTTTATAATGTGTCCTCCCTGCCCCAGCCATATCTCCTATTTCAATCTTTCTAGCCTCCAAAGTCAAATTCGCATTTTCTTCTGCCCCAAAGAAGCCTCCTCTGACTGTACTTTCCAGCTCAAGCTGATATGGCTTCCCTTCTCCAAAGATGGCCCTTATAGACTACACACCTGACACTAAACCACTATACTGTTCCAAGACTTTTCTTTTATCTACTCATTTAGGCTATGTCCACCATTCTGACTTCTTTGATATTGCCTCAGTCAAGGATTGTCCCAGAGGTTTCTCTGGTCTTCTGCATGGCAAAGGAACAAAGCCTTCCCGGGACCTGGTTGCTTGTGGTCCTATTGGAACTGGGGTGGCCACATACTACTTATTAATGTTGGTCTTAGTGCCTTCACAGGGACATGGTGAGTATGTACCCTAAGCAGATGCTATTTGGACCATCACAGCTCCCCTGCCTAATGAAGTTATTATTTCTAATAAGATTCCAGCCTTTCTTCTTTTTTCTTTACACTTATCCATGTTGGAGAATATTAAGGAAAAGGAAGTGCTTCACCAGGAGGGTCTTGGCAGTCTTCAGACAGACACCTAGGCCCTAGTCCTAGCCTGTGTCTCCAGTAAGGATCCTGCCTTCTGCCCTGACATTGCATAATTTAAAAAGCTTTAAGCTATTTCAATTTGGCTTTACTAGGTATTCCTATGGTCTAGTAAGACATCACAGGACACTTTGTAGAAATGATGGATCCTGCAATCTAGAGAATACAACTGTTCAAGATTGCAGTCTGCTTCTCTTTTTTCTGTCGTTAAGATCTTCTCTGCTACTTTAGAAGATCTGGAACACTCCAATTTTTCCTCTAGGGGAAGGCATCTGAAGCCAGGGCTGAATTTATCTTGGTCACTTTATTACAGTATCTATAATACATACTTAAAACAAAATAAGAACAATAATAACAACAGCAAACACTTAAACAGTATATATTAGCCAGGTTCTATTCTAAGTGCTTTGCATTTATTAAATAATGCTCACAACAATCTTACAAAGTTGGCACTATTATAATTCCATTTGATGAGGACCATAGACATACAGCAATTAAGAAACTTACCCAGGAATAAAAGCTGTGAAGTGGCAGAGTTGAACTTTGAGTCTGTGATATATGGCTCCAAAATCTGTGCTTTTATTTAACCAATGTGCTACTCTCCCTTCTAATACAAATTTGCTGAAATAATGATCAGTACCACTGTGTATAGTGTAACAGTATAAATAGCTGGGCCGGGGATTTAGCTCAGTGGTTCTGGCGCCTGCCTCGCAAGCGCAAGGTCCCGAGTTCGATCCCCAGTACCAAAAAAAAGACACATACAGTATAAATAGCTAAAACTTTCAAAGTATTTACTATGTGCCATGCATTATACCTGCACTGTCTCATTTAATGCTCATAATATCCTTCCTTATAGATATTATTATGTTTTTTATTTTGCAAATGAGGGGATAATTATTGGCACAGGAGTTTTCCCAGTATCAGATAGCCCATGGGAGAAGGGGGGATAATGCTGTCTAGTATGGCCCTGTTACCCATGTTCTTAATATTATACTCCATTACTGTGTTGTATCTCAGGTGGTTCTTTTTCAGAGGTTTCTGAGATGAATTATATCATCAGTCTGATTTGACAGTGAGAAGAATACAAAGCTTAAAATCTGGCCTAAATTTCGATAAATTAGTAATAGATAGAGTCTAGTACCTAGGTATTCTGATTTTGAATTTTTACCTTCTTTCTGCTCTATTCTCATTTCTTGTTCCTACTGTTGTAATTGGGAAGGGCCCCAAATGGTTTGTCATCCCAATCTGAACCTTTGGTGTATGAAGAAATGGTATAAATGCAAAACTTTCCCTAAATATGCTCTGTCCAACATTATTACATGCTATTTAGTTATAATTCCTCAGAATATGGTAAAAGCAACAGAAATTTAGGGCAGTTGTGACACAGGGGAAAAGGAAGCATGTCCAGACTGGCACAATTGAGGGCAGAGGAGGCAGAAAAATGTCACTTTGAGGCAAATATAGTGCTATAGGAACATAATGGGTGGTGAGGAAAGGAGGAAATACTCTCACAGTAAATTGTATAAGAGAAAAAGGAAAGGGGAGTCCTCTCAAGCCATCAAAACAATTAAAAATATTCATATCAGGAAGAAAATAGTAAAATGTGCAAAACAAAATGACAAGGTAATAAGACAGCCAGCACAGAGGATAAGGAGAAAAAGGTTATCTGGATTTTTCAAAAGAAAAGTGATGATCATGTATAAATACCAAATAGTTTCTCTGGTGTGAGAAACTGAAAGTGTACATAAGGACTAAAATGTATAATAGGTAATGTGAAAGAGGAAGAAAAGGGGCAAAGGGGAAGGAAGTGGGAGGGCTAGGGGAAAGGATAGAAGGGAATGGGATTAATATGAGAAAATGGAAAAATAGGAAGAAAATCTTTGTAAATAGGGAGGAATGGAGGGGTGGAAGGGAGGGCTGGGCAAGGGTGAAAAATAAGAACCAAGAGAGACTATGTAAAGGTGCAAATTTCCAATGATGAATGTCATTATATTGTATACCTAAAATGTACCAATGATTAGAATGAATAATCGATAATGCAAAATAGGAAGAAAAGGTCCAAAGGGGTAGAGATAGTGGGAGGGTCAGGGGAAAGGAAAGAAGGGAAAGGAAAAATGATGAGAAATGGAAAAAATGGAAATAAAGTCTTTGTAAATAGGGAAGGGTGGAGGGGGTGAAGGGAGGGCTAGGAATGGGGAAAAAATAAGAACCAAGATGCATTATGTAAAGGTACAATTCCCAATGAGAAATGTAATTGTGTTGTATACCTAAAATGTACCAATAAAAGAATTTAACAACAAAAAAAAAGTGATGAGGAAAGAATGCACAGCCAAAATTAAAGGGGGTCACATAATTATAAGCCACTGATGTTTTCTCACATACTATAATTGTCATTTTAAAAGTATCTTCACACACACACACAGAGTCACACACAGAGTCACACAGAAATAAGGTACAAACTTCAAAAGCTTTTCAAGTTGCTGTGACAGGCTTATTCAATTTCAACTCCCAATATACAAAATGGGTAAGTTTTTTGCATACCTGAGTGAGAGACTCTTATCAGCTGGATGGGAATTTAGGCTTGGACCACATGATCTTGGATAGAGATCAGATAAGAGTATTTCAGTGTCTCCTATGCCATCTCTGGCAGGTAATCTTCTAGTCCATATTTGGGTACAACTAGTAATGGGGACTTTAGTACCCTATAGACTATTTCTTGTTGGAGGCAGGGGAAGATTAATGAACTACTACATGCTAGGCACTCTAACAGGCATTTTATGTGCATTGATTTCTGTGGGGACATTAGCCAGAGGTATGCAAAGATAAGGGACTTTTAGGTACGTAAGCCCCAAACCTCTTAGAATGCATGGTTAGAGATTAAAAGATAGCCTACAAAGCCACAAGTCCAAGTAGGATCAAAACACATTGCCTTAAGAAATGAATGTTCTGGCCCTGGTCCTCCCCATACTCTGATTTTTTACTTAGATTGGCCCTAAGGTCAGTCGTGTAACAGACTACCCTGACCTTACCCTGTTCTTCCCCTGTCCCCTACACGAATTCCTGCACAGACAACTTTCTTTTTTCCTTTATCCTTGCTTCTTGGTTCTATCAACAAAAAGCCACAGAAGATTCTGTTCAGCACTATCTTTATGAGACCCTCATGCTGAACGGTCATGGTTAAGGGCAGCCTCTCTGGGCCTTCTTGGAGTTTGAATGAGACATGGACTCCACATAATCTCTCATCCTTTGCACCATGCCACAGTCATGAACTGTGACAGGTTTCATTTATTGTTTGTAACCCACCTGTAGAATATCCTCTTTATTTTATGAAAGATATAATGGAAGCATAGGAAATTAAGTCACTTGCTTGAAATAACACAGTGGGTACTGTAATCAGGATCTGCACAATTCTCTGACTGCAAAGTTAATGCTTTACCTATTATTTCACATTTCTTCTCTCTGCAAGGAAATCATGGGAGAATGTGAAATGCCAGAATGAAATCCAGATACTTTCTGTCCACTTCAATCTTTCCATCAGCTAATCTAATTATTAGCAAAAAGAAGGAATGATGCTTTGTGGGACATAACTTGCTTTTAGGAAACCAACGCTGAGACATCATGGTCACTGCATCTCTTTCCAAATATTCACAAACGGTTACCCGTAATTCTGCCAAATTTACCTACAGCAATTCCATTGAAAACATGTGAGTTATTTAAATGCCCAGGCATGCTTATCTTAAAATTACACCATATTTAAATTTTATTAGACAACAAGGCTTATAAAGGCAGGTCTGGCTGGTACAGGGTAAGTACTCAAATAATTCAGAGTATTGATATGCTTTATTATAACCTCAGATCCTTTGTGCTTTAGTTCTCTTTTAGTCAGACTTACCCTCTCTTTGCCTTGACAGCTAAGGAACAGGGTAGGAACTCAAAAAATAACTCAGAGTACTGATGTGCTTTATTATAACCTCAAATCCTTTGTGCTTCTGTTCTCTTTTTGTCAGACTTATCCTCTCTTTGCCTTGACAGCTAAGGAATTTGTGTTCCTCTGTTAACACTAAACCATCTGCTCAGGCAGGGGACCGTCAGACTATCACTTATTTTTTTTATTTGAATATATCTTTGAAATTGTCTTGAACATTTTGAAAACTAATTTTGATTAAAAGATTCATGAAGCTATTTTTGTCAGTGCTATTAAATATAATATTATACGTAAAATATTATTTATATAACCACTTGCAAGGGGCCTTTATTTCCCCTTTTTGAAAGGTAAGCTCATTTGGAAAGCTTAAAGTAGTCACATTCAATTTAGCTTGTCCCTCCTCCTTTCTTTCTCGTAAAAAACTTACTGAGTTTTAGGGACTCCATCTGAACTGTGTCCCTGATGTGAGTGAAGTGAAGCCTTAAGGACTCACCTCACTCTAGTCTTGGCCCTTCCTTTCCTTTGACAAAAGGAATCTTTATCTCTGGGAAGCCTTATCCATTTCTCTCAGCTGTATTTCAAGAAGACAGTTTTTTATAGTAATGGCAAGAGGTCCCTAAATAATTTGACAAACAAAATATTTTGTCTCTTTATATTTTTTTTTACTCCCATTTGATGTCTCTTTATACTTTTTTTTACTCCCATTTGATGTCTCTTTATACTTTTTTTTACTACCATTTGATAAGTAGAAAAAAAACTGTTATAGATATCAAATGAAAATCCTCAACTGTAGCATCAACACAAACATTATTAATGGCCTTTGCAAATAAGGTAGCTTATTTGCTACCTTAAAATAAGCTGTAGCTGTTTATGCTCTGGGAAGCCAGTTAACGAAGACCCAGGTAGGTGGAGTTAGTAGCCTTTATATCCTAGACTCTACCCTGGCTTTGCTGTGGGGAAATAAAGCTACAGTTCTCACTAGATAAAAGCTCCCATGTGAATGAAGCTATGACTGCTACAATATTTCTCTTGTTTTCATCAATCCTGTTGCATATTTATCCCATGCAAACAGCTTGACTGGCCTGAACCTACAAACTTTCCCTTGACTTCTGGTTTCTTCTTAATCATTGGTTCCCACTTGGTTTAGTGTTGACTTGTCACTCTATCTTGGTCTTCTATTTTCCCTTGGCTCCTAAACTGAGTCTACTTTGTTTCAGTCCCTTTATTCCTAACCACCACCTCACTGTTTTGCAACCTGTCTCCTGGCCCTATCTTTATAGCCACTGCTTTCCAGAACTCAGTTTTACATTTTACTTAGAATAACTGAAGCCTTTGCTGATGTTCAAATTAACAGTGCTGGAAAGGGGCTCTAAAAAAATGAAGTTTTTAATTCTTTACTGTCTCTGTGACTAATTATTGTGAGTAATAACATACATTATTGGGAAAGATAGGCACATGCCTGTTGGTGAATGGCTAATATGCTAAGAATTCCCTAAATTAACCTTCAAAAGTTCTACCTTCTGATTGTGTGGAAGATCTGGTAGGGCTAGAGGAGCTGAAAAGGTATATTGTTTTGCTGAGATTTACAAAAGTTCTTTCTCTTCCAGAGTCAGCTTCAGACTGAGGTAGTTATTATCCTCATTAACCAGCTAGCTATGGGTTCCAGAGCTGGCATTCAGAGCTTATTGACAAACACTGGGGAAATATGAATCCAAGCTCAATTTGTTTGTTAATTCCACTGTCAAAGTCAGATGGATAATCATTTTTGCATGATATGGTACACATGCAGGTGCACACATACACATACAGATACACACACACAACAGGGGACTCAAAGCAAATGTGTGGTCCTTGTTCCAATCCAGAAAAAATAAGTGTTTAACATGGCATGTCATGATTTAGCATCACTCTTCAGATGCATTCACTAATGGACGAGGGAGAGGACAAAGGGACTGAATTATGGAGGAAGAATAAGGGTAATACAACAAATTTGGAAAGTCACTCTAAGTATTCTTTGGTTTCTCCCTCATCTTTTAGCTTCCCTGGTTCCAAATACTTCACAGACAGTCCTTAGAGACAAAACTGGTCTAAACTTCTCCTGAGAAAAGGATAGGGGGAATAGTATCTCATCATGATCCCTCAAGGAGGACCATGCTAAGCATATATGCTACCCCTCTTCACTAAGGAGAAAATTCCAAGAAACCAACATTCACAGACAATTCAGGGGTTAGTAAAAAGTACAAGATCTCTCTTTAAATGCATGATAGGGAAGAGAGAGTAGGGAAGAACATAGTTGGGAGTTGCAGGGAACTGGTGTATCTTGTGTAGGAAATAGGTAGAGGCACGGGGAAAATCCTGCATCACAAAGATACCTACCTGTCCTGTAGGCCCTTGTCAGTTTCTAGGTCAGGGAGAGGTGATGTACCCATAGACATTAGAATGGAAATGAGAAAAGGCACACAGGAAACTACTGTCTACCAAATGGCATAGAAATATTACAATATTTTTAACAAATGGTTAAAAACTAGCTAGCTATCATCTCTGGGTGAAGTGAGTGAGAAAGAGTAGTGTGAGAATCATGAGATCAAAGGTAAAACAAGATACCAAGACAACATGTGCCAACTTCACAGTTTCATTGTCCATTGTCTGTGATATTCATGCCACACCAGTGCTCCTGATGTAGAACTGCTGCCGATTTTCTACCTGTTTTATCCCCAGGAGTTTTATCTACTTCACTGGGACCTTAGGGATGATGAAGAGGAAGAAGCTGGTGCCCCATGAGGTGCCTATCTCCCTCAGGGAAGAAGAGGGCAGGGTTACCTTCTTGCAGAGAACCATCTGGTGGTCAAACAGGAAGAAGACCCGCTGCTGGTTGCGGCCATAGGGCTGGTAGATCCAGGCCATCTCCCCAGTGTAGATCAGCTCCGAGCTCCTGTCTAGGATATCCTCACCCTGTGAAGGACATGTGATGGTGAGAGGCTGCCAGGCAAGAGGGATGAACCAAAGCTGAGCATACACTAGGGTGGGAGGAGGCCAGAAAAGGCCTAATGGAGAAAGAGGGAGGCAGTAACTCCCAGGAATCCTCAAAAAGCTTTACAACACCATAAGTTGGGAAGACCCATTCACTCTGAGGCCAAATAAGCCCACTTCCCAGGACTGTCCCAGACTCTGGACTGTCATAGCTTGAAGTAGTAGAAGTCTCTTTGCTTTTCAGATGAGTAGAAGGGAACAGTGGAGGGTAAGAAAACAGATGATGAAGAAGGAAAGAGGATCCACTCATCATCCTCTTATAATTTTTTTCTTTCACCCCACAGTTCATTAAAATTTCTTGACTGAATGAGTCACTTCCCTATCACATGCTTCCTTTGTCTTTTATCCAGAAATCCTTTAACCACTTCTCTTCTTTGCTACATAGAGTCAGATTTTTTTAAAAGAAGCATCAAGGCACTTGACTCCTAGATAATTCAATTCTATATTGTTTCTAAGTCCTCCCTCCTTGTTTATGAAAACTCTGAAAAGTCACAGGTATGCTGTGATATTAATATCTGTCAGATGCCAATTCACCCTTGGTCCTTGTTTTAAAGGAATATATACATCTAGGTGGAAGAGATGAACACAGATGTGCTCAGAAATCGTGAAATACAGGGCAAACCACACCACAGCCAGGGACACGGGGATGAGTGTTCTAGGGCCTATGTGATTATGAGTGGAAAGAACAGTGGCCAAGGATGCCAAATTAATCTTACTTTAGCACCTATAGATCAGACATTGTGCTAGATACTTTTACTCTACCTCATCTGGGCCTCACAATACCTTTGGGAGGTAGATATTCTTGCTCCCTTTTTATAGTTACAAGTACAGAGAGGTCAAGTGATAAGCCAAGGTCGCTCATCCAGTTAGCTACAGATCCACAAACCAACTCTAGTCTCTGTAGTTCCAAAAGTGTACACTCAACTCCTTATTTTACATTATGCCATCTCTAGGCAAACAAGTCACTGTAAGGCTAGTCACTTCCTATTCCTGGGTCTCAGTTTTCCCTGTTGTTAAATGAGGACTATGAGAATGATCTTTTAGAGTTTCAGCTCTGATATTCTGACACTAAGATGTCAGCCTTACAGACAAAAGATTCAAGGCAAAATTACAGATAGAGGGCCCTCCATCTCCCCAGAAATAATCAGAGGAAAACAGTCCAGGCAGGGTAGTATGTCATATAAAAGGGCATCTGGAAATACTGTTCTTGAGTATACCATTTTTCTAGTCTAAGGGCTGGGAAGGAAGGGGGGAAGCTCAATAGAATTATATTCCAATAATAGAACTTGAAAGAAGTTCAGAAACAATGTTTCAACTCTAGGCTCAAGGCTTAACCTCAAGATTATCCAAAATCTAGGTAAATAATCCTTCTGGAGGGGCTCACATACTAGCACAGAACCTCTAGAGTTCTAGGGCTGGGATAGAACTGCCCTTAGGGTCAGGGAGTTGTGCAGGGCTTTATTGTTGGAGGGATGGAAAGCTAAGTGGTGCCAATCCACCACCCAACCTGATGCAGGTGAGGAAGATATACCACTTTGAATATGTATGAATTGAAAGAAAGTGATAAAAGGAGGCCAATGCTATAAAAAGATGCCAAGGATATATATATATTTTTTAAAAGTACCACTAGGGGCTGGGGATTTAGCTCAGTGGTTCTGCTGCCTGCCTCGAAAGCACAAGGTCCCAAGTTCGATCCCCGGTACCAAAAAAAAAAGGTACCACTTGCTAAACTGAGGATTATCAGACCAGGAGGACTACTGAGTATTATCTGGCCCCACTGTAGCATCCAAGTAAGTACTTGTCATATGTAACTCCAAGCAAAAATGTCTTGAAAAAAATATACCATTATGCTCACAAAGCTGATTGATTTTGGACAACTTAATTATTCTTATTGTACCTGAATTTCCTTATCCATAATAGGGATAATAACATTACTAACCTTATTCGGCTATGTAAATTATTGAAATTAGCATATATGAAGTGGTTAGGAAAGTACACATTACACTATAAGCGCTATATGTGATATTTATTATCTTGACTATTACTATGTGCCCCAGGTACTATATACATCCTGTTTTCTACTAATACAACAAACTAATAAGAGATACACAATTATTACACTCAAAGATCAGAGAAATTGGAAGTAATTTGTCTAAAGGAGCAGAATCCAAGCCAGACTCCCTCCAAAGCCCACACTCTTAATCACTAAACTGCATTAGAATGATGGCACCTCTCTGAATGAAAAAACCAGTTGTGATGAAAGGTTTCTGAGGTGAGAATCTGAGCTGGGTTCTGGGTTCAGTGCTGCTAGCACCTCACTTTGTGCCCTTGGAAAGTAGCTAAAACTCTCTCAACTTGTTTCCTTATTTAGAATGGGGCTCTCGCTTGTATCCATGGCCACTAGAGAGCACCAAAACAGTTTGTGCATGGGAAAGGACACGCTCATTTTTCAGAGCTCTCACTCTTGCCTGCTCTGGCTTATTTGTACCACATATCTATTTTTCTTGTTCCTCAAAGTGAAATCCCTTTCTACTACCCCTCATGGGCCTTATTTTCTATTCCTCCATGATTTTGCTCACACTGTTCCCTTTCCCAGGAATGTCCCTGTCCCGACTAGATGACCAAGGCAATATCTCAATCTCAATATCCCCAATGCCTACCACAGAGCCTGGCAAAAAGGAGAGACTCAAAACTGCATAGTTGCTCCCATCTACACTGAAAACTAAAGAAATACAGACATAATTTGAGTTTTCATTACTTCCCTAACACTCATTTGCCCTGACTCTACATTCCACTTATATAAATCTGGCCACATTAGTCTCCTTGAATACACACTCCCATACTTTCGGGCTTTTGTGTATTTTTTTCCCTCTGAGTAAAATGCTCCACCTCATTAGAATCACATGATTTGTTCTTTCACTTCTTTTCTCAAAAGTCAGCTCCTCAGGAATTACATCAGTATAGTCTTTTACTCTATTTTTCTTCATAGCCCCTTTTACTACCAGAACATATATATTAATTTTTTACTCTGTTCCTTACTAGAATGTAAATTCAAAAATTGCAGGAACTTTTTCATGTTCACTGAAATACTTCCAGAACCCATAACGAAGTCCAACAGAGTAGGTGCTTCTAATAGTCTAAAATGCTCTACAAAATTTTCATGTGTTTGGAAGGTGATTGGATCATGGGGGTGCTATAGTCATCACTAGATTTATCCAGATGAGTACATTACCTAAATGTGTTATTAGAGGTGAGGCTGGTAGGAGGTTTGTCACTGAAGGTATGATCTGGAAGGGTGTACAGCATTCTTGTCCCCAGATTTTCCCTTCTCTCTGCTTCCTAGATGTCATGGGTTGAGAACCTTTTCCTCTGCCATACCCCTCTGCTATTCTGTTCCTGCCTTGGAACCAGCCAGGCATGGACTAAAACAGTGAACCAAAATAAATCTCTCCTGTTTTAAGTCATGAATGTTGAGTATTTTGTCCCTGAGATGAGAAAATGACTAAGACAATACTCAATAAATGTCTAATTAATACATGCATCAATGGATATTGAATGAATAGTGTCACCAAAAACTACATAGAGCTTTTAATTTTAAAAATTAATTAATTTATTTATTCATTTATTTATTGGTACCAGGGATTGAACTCGGGTCCTTGCACTTGCAGGGAAGGAGGCAGAACCACTGAGCTCAATCCCCAGCCCTTAATTTTTATTTTTAAACCACTGTCTAGCACTTTCTTACCAGGTCAATCATCTGCCTTCTCTGAGGCCATAGCCTCAAAGAAGAGGCTTTACCCCATTATGATTAATTCAAATTCACCACATTCTGTCCTACTTTACTCCATTCTAATTACAGTCTGACTGATGTGGAGCTATGGCTCAAGGAGATCCAGCGAAAGAACAAGGGAAATGTCATATTTTTCATCTAGTTTATCTCCCATGTGCAGAGAAATAACAAATCCATGCAGCCTCACATTTGATCTCCTGGTCCCAGGAGTATGCTTTATCAAGTCACTTTAGTTTTAAAAAAGATGTTTGGCTGCCTCTATCATGTAGGCTTTTTGTGTTTACTCCAAGTTCTTTTGATTCAATCATCTAGTGGAAAACTGGAAAAGGTCCTTGAGTATTACATAACCAAACTAGGAAGGAGAAAATTATAACCATACACAATGAAGATCCTCAATGTGAGCTATAAATTTGGGCTCCTGCCAAACGTCTCCAGGGAAAAAAGGTGAAAAATAGGCTGTCAGTGATATTTTCCTTTCCTTTCTTTTCCTTACCTTTCCTTCCCAGTTGATTTGATGAGTGTGAAAGGTAACAAGGTGATAGCTCAACCAAATCTCAGCATGAGAGAAATTAGAAATGGAAATTTTCCATAAACTGTAGTTTCTGGGAATAGGTTCTTCTCCCTGCTCCTTTCTAATCTCCTATAATGTTTTATTAGTGGGATGAGTGATGCTCTAATTCATTTGTTCATTTTTCAGGAGTTCTGGAGTGTGGGGCAAAGGGAGGGTTATCTCAATAATTCTGGTCCCCATAGGATGGCAGGAGGCAGGGAGGGTAACTGAAGTTGGGCAAAGAGACTAGAAAATTCATGAAGAAAGGCTAGGGAAAAGAGACAGGCCTTGATGTCACATGAGGTTTCCGGCTCTCCAGTTAGATGCTCTGATTTACTGAGTAGGCATCAATTGCTCAATTGTCACCATTCCTCTAATTTATTTATTTATTTTTTTGGTACCAGGGATTGATCTCCGGTCCTTGTGCTTTCAGGGCAGGCGGCAGAACCACTGAGCTAAATCCCCAGCCCTCCTCCAATTTTTTCTTCAAGGGAGATTAAGCTCTAAAGATTTCTCCTATGATCCCAGTTTTTCATCTGATAAACAAAACTGAAATTACTATGTGGATGCTTTTGGCAACCATCTCTTTTGTTCAAACATCTGGGAGGCAAGGAGGTGGCAGAGACAGCAAAGCACTGCTTCTGCTTGATTTGTAAAGCTTGTCTACAGCAACACTCATCAATCTGCTTGTGCTCTCTTTCTCTCTCTTCCTCCACCCTGTCTCCTTTCTTTCTTCCTTCCCTGCCTCCCTCCTTCCCTCCCTTTCCCTCTTCCACTCCACCTCCCCTTCCCTTTTTCTCTCACTGTTCAACTTCTTAGACAAGTAGAATGTACACAGAACCTATACCAGGAAACCAGTTATATAACCAGTTATATAACCATGTGAAACCAGGTTATTTCACATATCTCTTGAGTCAACAAGCCATGGGATATCCATGACCTATGGCTTTCCGTTACAGACTCCTCAGCACTGATCCACCTGAATGGGATTTGGTTCTCTCCCTCTCCGAGATATTCTCACTGTCTTTACTGCAGAAACAAGTCACTAAAATATCACAAAAACCATCAACTGGGTTTCAAGAAGCAGAATGTTGAAAGACTATGTGGTACAGTAGTTAAAGGAATGCTATATATGGAATCAAGAGACTGGATTCAAGTTCCAGCTTATTTGCTGTAGCCTTGGTCAGGAATAGGCCTCTATCTGCTTCTAGTCTCCTACCATCATTACAGGGTATGAGGGTTAAGATTAACTCTCTCTACTTGACTCACTTGAAAGCTGCCTAGAGAATTAGTAAGGCACACTTTTGGGTGTGTCTGGATGTGTCATGGAGGCATGACCTTAAGTACTATATATTGATCCCTCATCCCTTCCTCTCCTGCACCATTCCCCTGCTCTGCTTCCCAGTCACCAGGAACTAAGGATCTTTGCTCTGCCATGCCCTTCCTCCATGACGTTTTTGACTTGGAGTTAGCTGATCATGGACTGAATCCCCGAAACCTCAAGCCATTAAACTTTTCCTCCTTTAAGTTGTTGATGTTGAGTATTATGTCTCAGCAATGGGAAAGCTGACTAATATACAAGATGTATGAGGGTGAGTGAGAATGTGTTTATGACTGTGTATGTGCACACAACCACAGTCAGGGTTACAGGGAGCATCCTCTAAGAGTGCTCGTTATTCTGACAGTCTGGAAGTTTTTAAGAAAAGATATGACATACATGACAGATATTTTAAAAACCCTGACCTCTGAAATGTACCCATACAGTCTTACAAGAGGAAAAATTTCCTAGATGGCAACCCCTCTAGAGCTATCAAGGTCCACAATGACTTCAGAGTCTGAAAAAGGGACCACTGGGGATATTTTTTTGGGGGGGTACCAGAGATCGAACTCGGGACCTTGCGCTTGCGAGGCAGGCAGCGGAACCACTGAGCTAAATCCTGGGCCCTGGGGATTTTTTTCTTACTGATTTATTATAGACAATGTTTGTGTTCTCCCAAAATTCATATATTGAACTGTAATCACCAATGCAAAGTATTTGAAAGTGAGGCCTTTGGGAGGCCTCCAGCACTATAATAAATAAATTTAGGTTGTTTATAAGCCTCCTAATCTATGGTACTGTTGTAGCAGCCTGGATGAACAATGACATCAATTTAGATGAAGAAGAGCTTCTGTAAACAGGAAAGGGTGAGCAGGCTTGGATGAGATTAGGGGATCAATCAATCACACTAATAAAGAAAATGTTAGAATTCCCCTTTGGCCTCCTCTGAGAAATATATAGGAAAAGCCTGTTGAGATGCTGAGTCTTCAAATCATAATTCGGTGCTACGAGCTTGTTTTAATGAAGCTAACTGGGTAAGCCAGGGGATTTCAAAGTATTCTTGTTATCCTATGCCCTCTGCTTCAGGGACTGGAGGCCTGGAGGCCCAGAACATGTGGAAGAATTAGAGGATCTTCTAGGTATTGGTAAGGAGAGAGATGTTCCAGGGAATTAAAAGACAACTGCTAAATTCCTTCTGGCTATCTTCTCTTACACAGAAATCTGCCAAAGAGGAAAAACAGGCCAACTAAGCAACCATAATTTCAAAGTGCCTCAGAGTTGATGGGCTTGTTAGAAATCATTTGGTCCAGTCTTCTAACTCTGACCAGGCAAGTGGATAAAGCAAAGAAGACACAAAGGGGGGAGAATCCATGATTTTCTAGTAAGTCTGGTCCAGTGACAGCTTTCTCTTATGAGCAAGAAGATCTGTTTACATAGATTCATTCATTTTTCTGCATTTCAGAGAATCACTACTGTTCCACTCTTTTATGGGGATACTATCCTTCAAATAGGACCCCAAAATGGAGCATCTGATCAGAACTGTGGTCTTTTTCAGCCTCCTCCTCCTCCTTCTTCTTCCCCTCTTCCCCCAGGGTTTGAGCTTATGGCCTTTGCACTGAGATACATCCCCAGTCTTTTCTTTTTCATTTATTTTGAGACAAAGTCACACTAATTTTCTAACTTATCCAAGCCAAGCTCAAACTTGCAGTCCTCCTATGTCTTAATCACATAAAGTTCACCTGAGTTGAGGCCAATGCAGTGAGGAGTTCACTCTATCTCTACATTGTGATCACAAAGCCTAAGATTGCTGCCTACTTCCTAGCAGCATATCCAGCTTCTTCCATCTTGGTTATAATTAGCCCGTGGACTATCATATTTACATAAGTTGGGCCTGCGAGATAAATATAAAATGCCATTACTCCAGGTTCACGTGATGGGAATCTAAGAAAAAAGGTTTGAGTGACTTCAGCCACACACTTTCTAAGTTCAGAGAAGTCATGAATGTCTGCAGTGGAATAGAGGGATGTCAGGGATTACAGTGGCAACTTGGTTCATGAATTTAATTCTTTCCATGATTCTCTTTGCAAGCTGAATTGGACGAGAACCAAATCAAATTTTCCCATAAGGTCAACATTAAACCCAAGCATTGAGTTTGCTTCAGTTCTCATCCAATTTAGTTTGTGACCAGAATTGTGGAAAAATTTATGAACCAAGTTTATGAACCAGGGTACCACTGTATTTTTAAAAGATTACACTACAATTAGAATGGGGTCTGTGGATTTGCTTGGGATAATAGTCATGACCTATAGTGTTCAGGCTTGGATAGACCTAGTAGATGTGTGGGAATGAGATGATTTCACCAATGGGAAAGTTATATTGGCTATCCTGCATATTAAATACAAGAGAACCAATCCCAGAGTATGTTTCCAAGTATATTAACACATACTACTTCTTACCTGTGTGGATCTTGTCATAAATCCAGTACTTCCAAGAGCTTTGAAAGATAACTGAGTCAACCAAATTGTTTCCTAGCAACACCAAAAGAGATGAATCTTTCCTTTCTTAATGAATTTTTGCCACAAAGATTTCTCAATTATTCCTAGGAAGCTATTAAGTACCCAATATCTGTCTTTAGCAGGAAGTTTTGTCTCAAGTCTAATTTAAATCTTTCTTCAAATCTAATTCTTCTTTGACTATGCTTGGTTAACACAAAAAGCTTTCACCAAGCTGCTTGGACTTCCCAACACCCCTGTTCATAAGCATCCTACCTCCCAGTCTAGAACAGAGGCCTGCCACTGGGCAATCTTGTCAATATTCTCCAAACGTCGCTTGCGTTCGTTGATCTGTTGAGTCACATTTCTCATGACAGCCAAAGCAGCTGCCACATATCTGTAGTCACTGTGAAGACATAAGAGTGCAAGGTGGATGAACCAATATGCCAAGGAACTACTATGTTGGATTCTAATCCTAATATCCACTTCCTCTTCCTACTTAGTAAGAGTACTGGTTTCAGGGCGGGGGATCTAGCTCAGTGGTTTCACCACCTGCCTCGTAAGTGCAAGGACCCGAGTTTGATCCCTGGTATGAAAAAAAAAAAAAAAGAGTACTGGTTTCAGATGGGAACACATGCCACCTAGAGTAGAAGACTACATTTCCTATCTTTTATTTCAGCAGGGATGAGTATGTAACTAAATTCTGTCCACTGATATATAAATATAAACAGATACTGGGGGAGGGGCTTCTGAGAAATCTCTTTTAAAGAAGAAAGCACACATTTCTTTAGTCCTTACTCAATTTTGATGCTTGAAATGTGCATAGATAGCTGAAGATAGTAGCCATCTTGGACCAAAGAGACAAGGTCCATACTCTAGGGGTAGGATAGCCTTAGTCTTTAATGACCATGGAACCACCATACCTAAACCATAGGCCTTCTATGTGCAGACTTTTCCCCATGGGAAATATACTCCTTTCTTTTTTACACCATTATGTATTATCACCTATTTGATAAAACTGAGCAAGGACCAAGAAGGGGACTTCACACAAGAAACAACCCAGACAATTTGACCATCTCTTCTACATCTATTTCTAGGGAGAGCTTTCCCAAAGTCACTGTGGAATAAAAATACCACTTTTGCTTCTGAACAATATCAAGATGGGATGCAGCATTAGTGGTTATTAACATAGAATCTGAAGCCAGAATCCATGAGTTCAAACCCCAGTTTTGTAACTGACTAATGTGAGATAAACTTTGGGAAGTTTTACTCATTCCCCATCTTGACTCAGTTTTATTTATATGCAATGAAGTACTACTCTGCCATAAAGAAGGGTAAATTTGAGTAATTTTTAGGAAAAAGGATGTATTTTAAGACCATAATATTGAGTCAAATAAATCAGACATGTCAGCTTAATTATTACGTGGTTTCTCTTATATAAGAGATCCAAAATACAAATAAATTAAAGAGCAAAATAAAAGATAGATAATTGGAAACAGGGAGATTGCAAAATGAAAAGGGACTAAGAGATGGAGGAAGGGGGGTTGGTGGGGAGAGGAAGGAGTTGAAAAAAGGAGTATGATGTGTTATGTACATGTACCAACTTTTCCTACAATGAATGTAATCATTATGTACTGCAGAAATAAAAATTTAAAATCACTTTAAAATTTTTTCACATTTGTAAAGTGGGGAGAATTACGGTAGTCTTTATTGAGTTTAATAAGCTGAATATAATCATTTATGGGTTTTTTGTTTGTTTTTGGTATCAGGGATCATTGAACTTGGGACCTTCCGCTTGGGAGGCAGGCCATGGCACCACTGAGCTAAATCCCCATCTCTATAATCATTTATGTAAACTGTTTTTCTCTTGGCCCATCATAAGTGTTATAAGTATTATTACTACAAATCAAACATCTCTGTATCAGAGACATCACATGGGATGCCTTCTCAAACCTAGCCCCAGAAGTACAACTTTCCATCTAGCTTCTTGGTACACCATATAACCATGTGCTAAGGGTTACACCCTGCTCAGTTTTGTCTGCTTGTCTGATCTTATCTCCATCTCAGAGCCTCCAGTGCAAGGCAGATTGAAAGTGATATCTCTACCATTGAATGGAGTTACAATAAACTGAGAAGGCAAGAAGGCATTTTACAGTTTAGTATTGATATTTTTCCTTAGAGAAGGTGAAAATGTCTTGAGGTCATTAACCTGTTCACTCTCCCAGCACCAACTAGAAAAACAAAGGAAGGAAAAGAAGATGCACAGCTACTGCCTTTTCCCCCCTGAATATATTGGAGATTGGCATGGTGGACCAAACATGGGCACAAGGAAGAGGTTTCGAACGGCCACAGCACATATTATATAGCATCTTTTCTCATTTGGCTTCCATGATTTCAATCTGTGCCCTGCATACTTGCCAGTACCATGAATTTTATCATCTCCAGTGTCAGGCCACACTTCCTAACCAGTTTATTCTGTCTCAACAAAGCTATTAGAAAAGACTTTTTTTTTTTTTCTTTTTTGGGACAAGGTCTGCCTATGTAGCCTAGGCTGGTCTCGAACTCATGGTGATCCTCCTGCCTCAGTTCCTGCTGGAATTACAGGCATGCACTACTATGCCTGGTAAAAAAGTCTTCATTATGAGCCTTATCAGTTTTTCTTTTGGATCTTACTAGCGTATACTGAGCTTATGACTAATATTTCCTAAGTCTTTTGAAAGCATGCTGTCTATAAGCTATATCTCCCTTGGCCTATCTCTGAGGTATTGATTTTTTAGTCCAACTGCAAAATTTTACATTTGTTTCTTTAACATTTCATCCTTTTTATAGTTACTTGTCCTACTCGGTGGGTGATCTTTTAGGCTCTATAACATTGTCAAAGTTTCTCCCTGGCAAGGTTTTATAAGTCTACCATTTATACACAGGGCAGGGCAATGACAGCACGGTTAGTTGCTATGAAGCTGCTGATGTAAATTAGTACTCCTACGCTTTGGGGCAAGTTTCTTGTTCCCTGGGCCTTTCCTTTATCTAATTTGAAGATATCAGTGCTTTAAGCCACTTTCTGAAGTAAAGCATAGAGACACACTGTCCAATATAGTAACCAGTAATCATATTTAATTAAAATTAAATAGGATTAAAAATTTAGACTCTCAATTGCACATTTCTCAGTTATCAACAGCTACATGTGGTCAGTGACTACTATACTGACAGCACAATATTTATATCACTGCAGAAAGTTCTATCGGACAGTGTTTAGATGAGAATGTTCATTACTGATGCCAAGTACCAGCTGACTCCAAGTCAATGTTCTGCCTGACCACAATTACTAGCCAGCCATGATGCCACTGTCTTGTACTATCTATATTTGTATTTTTTCAAGATAAATTACAAAGGTTTACTGCACCAAATGCCATAGAAAATGGATCAAAATAATACATGAACAAGTTTTAAGAAAAATTTCCCATATATTGACATTAGTATCTATTCAACTGATCAAAAATAGAAAGTCCTTATCAATTTCTCTTAATAAAGCTTTAATAGTAACATAATTTTCTGTTTTTAGCCACCACTGAAAATTAGGCATATTGTAATCTCAATTCCCAAATAGATGGCTCACCAAAGTTTGACATTTAAAAATTAATATTTAGAGAGGGCTGTTTGATTTAGGCAAAAATTATATTAAAATATCCTCTTTCCCCAAGCACAGGAAAAAAAAAACAAACATTAACAAAGAGAAGCTCAAAATGTGTCCAATTTAATGGCTAAAGTATGCATGAACAAAATACTCACCACACTGTATCACTAGTGGAAAACCCAGACATTTAAAAGAATTTGGGTGTCACTTTATATTCTTTATGTACAACCAACTTTAGTGAAGAACCTTGAAAGCTACAGACCATACTTTTATAAAATCTGAGGACCTAATTATAAGAGCCCAAACGACAGTTTAGTATCATTTAGTAAGTGGGGAATTTCCTCCTTCCAAAAAAGTTAATTCTGAAAAATATGGTTAAGTTTAAAAAGTTGCAGTGTGTAAACAGCAGTTACATGGGATGTGAAAAGATTATAGTTACTTTCATTAAAAAAAACAGCACATTTCAGAAAAATGGATTGAATCCTGTACAAAAAGCTATTTAACACTGATAGAAATAAAATACTTTGGAATTATGCACAAGTATGGAAGCTACATTTAAAATTTTCATTGTCATGTTTAAAATGTGCACAATTACCTTTACATTCATATCACTTACCAATTTGTTAAAAATAAAACTGCAACATGTTAGGAGAGGTCCATCACAGTAACACTGACATCCTTCTGCTCTGTCATGCCTTGCTAGCTTGCTCAGAAAAGCAAGACACTACGAAAGTTACACTCAACAGGTAAGACTCACAAGTTGAAGAAACCCTAAAGGTAAAATCTGTCAACTGAGGTAAATTTCTTTTTTTATTTTATTTTTACTTTTTCCCACTATGGGAATGGAGGAGGGTAGAGTCCCTTTCTGGCCCAGTGGCTGGGGCAGATGGAGCCTAGGTGTGTGGAGGTGCTAGTGGAAGCATCTCGACACAAGTCTACCAGGAGTTTTCTCTCTCACTTTTGGGAAGAGGTTGAATTTAAAACAAAGAAAACGTGAATTGCGGGTGTTTAGAGAAGGGCTACAGGGGCAGCAACATTCTTGGTCTGTTTTGTAGGTAACAGACATGAGGATCAGGCTCTTGACTGGAATCCTGCCACCAAGGCAAACCCCACATGTGACCTCAAGCAGCTCCCTACAGGCTTCTTCCCAAGAGGAGTCTGGAACATGGTAAGATTAGGGGCCAGTTTTCTCTGGTTTGGGGGGCTGGGCTAAATATTTTGTGCATGGAATTGAGAATCAGCCATTTAAAGCTTAGTTTCCCCGAGATGGGGCTAATTTCCACATGATCCTGGGTACACACCAGAACAGAACTGACTTTGTATTGTGTCATTTTCTCTGAAGCCCTGGGAAGAGAATGAGGTAAAGCGCCCACAGGTGTAAACAAGGAGAAGAGAGCTTGAGATAGGGGAATGCTCTAAGAGGTGGGAACCTGAGGGAAAGGCTGTGACTTCAGCTTTGAAGGCTTATTTACACAGAAGGGAAAGCAAATGCCTGGCCAGTGGAGCCCCAGGGAGGGTGCGTCCTCTTCCTGAAGCTTAACAGCAAAGATTAAAAACAACGGAAAACTTCAATTTTGTGAAAAACATCAAATAAAAGTTAAAAATCTTACAAGCTTTTGAGGCACCCACTGACCTTTTCATAGTGGGCAGAGAGGGAGCTAACAGCTCTGACCTGGTCCTTAGCAGTGCTGTGCCACCTGTCTCACCAGGGCAGCTGGCAGACTCTCTCGCACAAACAACTGACTTGTATTTGTAAAAGAACAGAGACAAACTTATGTCACTCGATGGTTAGGATCACAGTTTTATCAAAAGTCAAGTCTGAAGTCTTCCCAATGCCTGGGGAAAGCTCCCTCCTGTTCTCAGGATGAAGGACACATGAAATGCTACAGTAGTTGGCTTTACTAGATCAGTTCCTGCCTTTTCATACTCAGAGTCTTTTACTCTACTCTAGATGTGAGGACATAGTCTATTTCATGGTCAGCAAACTAAGTTTCTTTTACAGTAACAGAAAATTAAGGTTTTTTTTTTTAAATGAACTAGAATAATTATTCTTCACTTTGGTAAGTTTTATACGATGGCCAAGTGAATTTCTAGAAAGATATTTTGAAAAGGTCATAGGAATAAGAAGGTGCAGAGGTGATAATTTAAAAATTCAGATCAGATATGAATTGTTCCAAAATATTTAAAGTAACTGCACTCATTACTCACCGGAACGGCTGCAGATTTTCCTTCTTACCCAGCCAGCTGTGCCTCTTAAAGAGAAGTGGTCATTTGCAGCACTATTACAGGAAGACAGGGGCTGGCTGAGAGAACTCCCCACACACACTCCGGAGCACACAGCAACCCCTCTGGTAAGCAGCCTCTCCAGCAAAGGCTGCCACGCTCCCACACAGGGCAGGTGTCTGACCCACTCCACTGCTACATCATCCTCTGCCGGGCATTGGATGCTATATGGGTTCTTGGGTCTATTGCACCAGCAGTCCATCTCTGACCTCCCTTTTGCTGCATCTGAATCAAGCTGAGAAGAAAGGGAACATAGGGCCCCTGAGTACCCCTCTCTTCTCAACAGGAGCTGCTGCAGCCACAGAGCTGATGACAGTTGATGTGGCTTTTCCACCTTTCCTCTGTGGATCTGGCCCCAGGCCTTGTTGCCTGTCTCTCTAGAACAGCACACTCTGTTAGCTCCAGTGTGCAGTGCTCACACTCAAATCTGAAGACGTCTGTTCCTGGAATGTCTCACTGTGTCAACCCTGCCCCTTGCCCCTCATCCCCGCCCTGCAGCTCGAAGCAGCCAGTGCCCGCTGCTCAGCGCTCAGTGTAGTGCTATGTTCCCTCCACCAGCATATATTTGTATTTTTATCTGGCTGCCTGTCTTATGATGGTTAGTGGAGGAATGTTTCTGATTCTAACCTGTCCTACTAGCTTTCAAGCTAGTGGATATAAAAAGAGGCGAATACTTGTTGTACAGAGCCGCTGGGTTCTGGGCCCCAACTCTGATTGAGGAGAATATTGGAACCAAGAGTTTCAGGATCCAGACATGTCAGCTAACCCTATTTGTATAAAATCTTTATCAGTTTAAAGAAGGTAGGGTAGAGGAATTATGTCACTCTTCTATAAACAAAAGGAATACTATTTTCCATTAATCACATTCCATCTAATCCTCTTCCTCAGAGGTCATTCTGACTACCTTCATTTCAGACCTATCTATCTGAACAGGTATCTGACTAAGCCTCCAAGCTGGCATTAGCCTCTAATTGCTGTCAAATCCAAGAAACTATTAATATGTATGGCAGGAGTTGTCATCTTAACATAGCTTCCTGTGACCTCTAAAAATGATTTGGCCAAGTCCTAGGGATAGTACTGGGCCCAGGAGATCATTGCAAAGGAGGATAGAGGTGGATACAGCCTGCCACTGGCTTAGTTACAATTCTCTGTACTCTGGAGCCCGGGAGATGAGAGGAGAGAAATCAAGTACTCAAGAGGTCTTTGAGGCAGTCAAAAATTAAAAGAGCACAGAAATGGCAAAGGCTAGGCAGCTATCTTGTCTACTTCTATCAAACCCAACAAAGCCTTGAGGTTGTTTTGATGTAAACAGATGTTTAAAAATGGTCTTTCTGTGACTCATAAGATCAATTATGCAATATATAGTTTACTTAGTGAATATTATCTGTCAAGTATGACTGTTAGACCCTCCTCTTGGTTTCCATGGAATACAAGTAGGTCAGTAAGAAACTGTGATATAAAAAAAATTGAGAATTACTCTATCCAGGTTTTAAAACTACTGGCCTAAAGACAGTTCCACTGACATTCCAGTATGATAGTCACTATTTGTAGTCACTAAGCACCACTCAGTACAATTATGGATGTCATTTAGATGCACCAGAACTCAAAGAATGGCAGGTATAATCACTCACAAACTTCTCTGGGCACAAAAATTACTTACAGAACTATTTTAAAAGCTATATTATCAGATTATTGCTTATGTTTGATGACCCTGCCATTTACTCTGTCATTTTTCCCTTCTGGGCCTAAATGTTTTCAGCTAGAGGATAAGGAAATTGACTAAAAAATAGCTTTTCTATTCTAGGTAGCATACATATTTTCTATTTTTAATTTTCAAATAACTTAATTTTAGTGAGGGTTCTTCAATGTTCTTCTAGCCTTCATATAAAAAAACACATCACAAAGTCATTGATTCAACCCCTAGTATCACAAATACAAACAAAAACAACATATATCCATAGAAAATGTGTAACACAGTTCTGGCAATGAGCTATACTAAGTCTGTTCAAGTGGGGTTTAGTAGACTTCTAATTTTACATCTACTAAGTACACACACTGATTCCTGCCTAATAAACTGCCTCAGAGGAGAGGGAAACAGAGATATCCTTTGCAAAGTTCTGTTACACCTGCCTCCCTCATAGCCAGCAAATCTATCACTGACCTTGTTAATTATACAAAAAAGTTCACTGGTAACACATTTGGGTTAAAATATGAAATTTGCCACCAAAGCACATGACTCATAATTTATGAAAGCAGCAACATCAACTCCAAAATGAATCAAGATATTGGCCTAGAAGCTTGAAATACACCAAAACATCTGGCCCATAACCATTACCTTAGCACTTGAATTTGGAAATCAGCCCCAAGTAAACCTGCCAACAGAGCCAAATAAAAGCAGGAAGCAGGGCTAATAAGAGAGAGGACGAAAGCTGAAAGAAACTGAGCAAAGGCCTTCTTTTTTCTTGAGTGCTTAATCCAAGGAAGAGAGCTAAAAGCTGAGCCAACAAATCTGAGGTCAGGGATTTAACATCAGTTAAAAGCAGCCTAGACACAGGCTAGGGCTCTAAGTCATTATGTGAAAGAGTGGAGATGGTTTGCTGTTAGCCATCCCCATTATTCCGGATTACTTTCAGCATGTACCTTACTGGTAGGAGGTGAGGAGTATCTTTTCCATTCACAAAGAGATAATCTTGGGCCTTGTTGGATTGATCTTAGTGAAACTACTTAAAAACTATGAAAAAACTTCCAGGGAAGTCTCAGGTTTATTTTTCCCCAGGCATACTCTGGATCTATGGAAAATGTGGAATTGGGATGGGACAGAGAGGGTGGAAAAGTTAAAGGAAACCAGGGAGACTTCTTGGAGGAGTCTAGGGTCAGTACAAACCGAGCAGGCTATTACCAAAGCATTTGAATCTTACAAAAGTGGAATATACAGTTAAACACCTATTATATTAGGGTTGAGTCATGAGACTAAGTTCAGGACTAAGGAACGAGTTATGTACAGAGTCTGCCAAAACAATGCATATATGCTTCAGCAGTTTGCTGTACTAATAAATGTCTGGAAGATAATGGACATCACTTTGAGCACCTCTTGTAATTGTAGAGGCCAAAGATAACTTGTATTAATCTCATGATGCCTCAATAAATTTAGTATTAAAATATTTATACAAGGTTTTCTTTTCCTGATATATATATATATTTTTGGTGAACTCTGTATATAAGCTCCACTCTTTGAAGGTAGTTGTGAATAAGTTGCATAAGTTGAACAAGTTGTACAATAATGATGATGCATAGAGATTTTGTGTATATACTGATTATAACTTTACATGCAACTCTCAAAAGCATTCCTTCACTTTATACATGGCAGTCTTGTGAAGTAAACAAGAATACATCATTCTATTTTGCAGAGAAGCTGAAAGAAGATCAGAAATGGCAAGAAGAAATACATTCTTTTCTTTTTCTTTTTCTTTTTTCTGTACTGGAGATAGAACTCAGGACCTTGTGCTTGCCAGGCAGGCTCAGCACCACTGAGCTACATCCCTGGTTAAAGAAATACATTTTTAATAAGAACCAACATGTAAAAGAAACTCACTCTTGCCTCCCTTCATCCCTTACCTGTGGTCTTGGGCTGTATACTTGAGGAGCTCAGCCAACTGTAAGGGATATTTGCAGATCTTCTGCACTGGAGTCAGAAGGAAACCATCAATGGCAATGTCAATCATCTGCTGCAAGAGACGACAGGCCTCAAAGAAGTGCTGGTAGCGGCTGTCCTTCATCAGCTTGGAAAGCTCCATGCAGGCGTCCAGGTGGTTGTTACAATACTCAGAGTATATCCAGAATCCATCTTGCTGTGGAAAGAGAAAAAAAATGAAAAAGAAAGGCTACTAAAGGCCCCCAAAGAAGTACTGAATAATAGAAAAACAGGGCCAAGGATTAGCTCAGTGGCACTGTGCCTGCCTGGCAAATGCAAGGTCCCAAATTCAACCCCCAGTACCAAGGGAAAAAATGGATAGAACCCATTCTTGGGCAGCAATACCAAAATAATCCCAATTATTCTAAAACTGATTCATTCAATAATAAAGATTTCAAAAGAAATTATTTGGCAATTGGACAAACTAATTGAAAAGTTCATTTAGAAAAAAATAAGTAAGTAGGAACATTAAAGAAATTCTGAAACAGAAAGGTAATGAGATAATAGTGACAATAGTAACAATAGTAAAGCAGAGTTTGGCAAATAAAACACTGGTACTGGGGCACAAAGAGATAGATCAGAGATTTTACTTCCAGCAATAACAGATTAGATTGTTTTAGTATACCATGCCATTAACAGCTAGAAAATCTGAAAAAATAAAATATGTCTGAAGAAATCATCATCCAGAGCTTTAAGTTAGAGGTATTCAAGATATGTGCAACAGATATATACAGAGGAAACAAAATATAAGTGTGTGTGTATGTATGTATGTGAGTATATATGTGTATGGGGAAAGAGAATAGAGTTGAGAGGAGGGAGAGGACACTCAAATGATAAAATAAAAATGATGAAATGTTAACAGGTGAATCTGGGTAAATGCTATATATTTGTTTTGATCATATTTTTAACTTTTCTGTTAATTTAAAAGTATTTCAAAGTAGTTTTATTTAAATCTTAAAATTTTTTCTTATATATTGTTTAATATTCAACCAAAATAACCTAATGCATGAGAACATAAAGCATCAACAAAACACAAGAGAAAAAACAGGCAATAAGAATGGATAGACATAAAAAAAATGGATAGACAAAAATATTAAGATGAGTTGTTACTCATAGACTTCAGAAAACAAGAAAATAAAACCTAAAAAGAATAATACACCATAATTATGAAGAATTTATCCTATCTACTTCACTACATTCATTGATTAAAGGAGAAAAACCATATGATCATTTCAATAAACAAAAAAGGACTTGAAAAAACACATTTATAATAAAATCTATGCACAAACTAGGAATAGAAAAAAAAAAACTACCCCAATGTAACAAAGTGTATCCATGAAAATATAAAGCTAGTTTCTTTCTGAATAGAGAAATATTGAATGCTTGATCATAAAATTAGGAAGAAGACAAAGATATCTGCTTTCATCACGTCTGGTTAACACTGTACTGCAACATCCAGTTAAATAAGAAAAGAAAACAAAACAGATCACATGTAGATTGAAAAGAATAAAATTGTCTTTATTCAGAGATGATATGACTGTATAGGTATAAATCATAAGAAATCTATAAAAATTAGTGAATTCAGTAATATGTCAGGTTACAAGGTTAACATACAAAAGGCCACTTATTTCTATATAATACCAAATTATGCAAGGTTGAAATTTTTAAAAATACTATTTATAATAGTAGCAAAAAGCATTAAATGATTAGAAATCTATTTTTGGGTAGAAGACATTAACAAGATGGCACAGTAAGAGATGCCAGCCTTCCTTTTGCTCACAAAAAGCAAAAATTTGACAGTTATCCATGAACCAAAATAACCTGGAAGTATTTAGGAGTTCACCTAAGAATCCATGACAATATAATGGAAGAAAAAACCTGAGAACAATCACAAAAAAAAGAAAAATAAGAGTGTTCCTGTATCATCCCATCTGGCAGGTTTTCCAGCACAAAGGAACTCCCTGGCTCACAAATCCCCTTGTGGGGAAAAGAAGAACAGGGTAAACAACCAGTGATATTAGGGATTAAAGAAGTCGGATGGGCTCTTTTTTGGTCACTTTCTCAAAGCTAAGACACAATATCCAACACCCACAACTTAAAGGAGGTGAGGTCTGTTTTGCCTCATGTTCTTTAGAGGTTTCAGTTAATGGGTGGTATGCTCAAACACAGAAAATGGCATGGTAGAATGGACTGCTGAAGAGGAAAGGTGCTCTCATCATGGCCAGGAAGCAGAGAAAGAAAGAAAAACCCAAACAAGGAGATATACCCTTCCAGGTCACATCTCCAATACGTAGCTTTTTCCAGTCAGACCACAGCTCCTAACAAGTCAGCCATATCTCCTCTATGATTAAATCACCTTCCAAAATCCTTGTCTATAAGTACACGAGGCCTTTGGGAAGACATTCTCAATCTAAACCATAACAGGCAAGACAGTGAGAGTCACCATGTCTCACAGTGACCTACTTGTCATAAGAATTCAACACATGTCTGCTGAGGGGCTTAACAGCCCTGATGGCCACTGGGTATCACTCAAAGCTTTCACCAGAGAGAACTTCTCAGTGTTCAAGGTCACAGATCACAGTGGCTTGTTCTTCAGAGAATCCCAGTAGCTTTGAGGTCCCCCCGAAGCCTCATGTGGTCATAGGTGGGTTTTTCAGGGGTGACTGAATCTAGAGCTTGTGATGCTGGGATTAAGGGAATGTGATTATTAAACCAGTACACTCATTGGTTTGGCATCACCCTAATCCCAGTGGTCTGGATAAGATAAAAGGGGCAGAAATACACTCTTAAGTTTCCCTTGTTGCTTTTGATATCTTCTGGCCACCATGAACTGTTTCTCCTCTTCAAGGCCTACCTGTCATGCCACTCTGCCTTGGAGCCAGCCAATTATGGACTAAAGCCTCTACAAACTGTGAGCTAAATAAACCTTCCCATTTTATCTTTGGATGTTGGGTATTTTGTCTCAGTAATGAGAAAAGTAACACACCTTTTCGTATAACAGTGGCAGACTAGTCACTAGACCAGTCCCACTGCACTCTCTTCCAGTCTGATAAAATTGACAGTGCCTGGAAGTAAGGCAAAGGCAAAAAACCTCTGGCTGTTATACCCATAGGAGCACAGTTGAAATCTAGCGGAATTTTGCCTAAAGGGGGAATAAGCATCAGCTTCAGTGGTGTGTCTGGCTCACCTGTTCCTGGCAGGTAAGAAGTCATTTGTGAGAAACCAGCTCAAACCAGTTGACATATCAAACCAGTCAAAACCACAGAGAACTAGAGCTGAGCTCCCTACAAGTGCTGCAAGCCAAGGTCTCTCCATTTGTGAACTAAGAGGTAGGAGCATACTGATGAAATTCTAACTAAAGTACAAATAACATTAAGAGGTTCTTTCCTTTAGTTGTTTTCTCCTTTTTATCTGCCATTGCTTTTTGAAAGAGCTATAGGGAAGGGGTGTTTGTGTGTTAGTAAGAGTATAGGAATATGAATTAATGCTCTTACTAAGCTACGTTAGCTATTAGATTAGTCATAAATTGGTTTCAACCTTCCTATACCTTCTACCACACTGCATTTAAACTCCCTCCTCAACTTCCTGTTTCACACCTTCACCCTCTCAAATTCCCCCTTCCTCCCCCTTTATTTGGTCAACACACACATACATACAGACACACATATTTTCTGAGATAGAGTCTCACTATGTAGCTCAGGCTGGCTCTGAATTCACTATTTAATCTAGGCTTGCCTTGAACTTAGAGTGATCCTCCTGCCTTAATCTCCTGAACGCTGGGACAACAGGCATATACCACCATGCTCAGCTAACAATATATTTTTATTCCGTCTTTTCTTTCTTTCATTGGTATTGCTTTTAGTAAGTGCTAGGGGCTTGGCAGTATGCTAGTAACAGTGTAGGACTAAGTTAATGTTTGTGTCACTTTATGTAATTCTATAATCACATTAGGTTACCCATACCAAGGAGTGTTTCACACTGTTAGCTAAAATAGACTTTTGGTTTGGTCATAAATCAGACACAATATCTTTATGCCCTACATCATGCTCCACTTATTCCTTCCCCCACTACTCTACTTACTTTCCTTCTCACATCCTCTCAAATTTCCCAACTCCCTCCTGCTTTTACATAACAGAAACACTATCAGTACAATGTTTTTGTTTTTAATTTTTAATTTTTATTTTCTTTCTTTCTCTCAGAATATTTATGTGCAGTTTTTGCATATGTGAAATGGTGAATAAGAATTAATTATTGCTGCCGGGGATTTAGCTCAGTTGTTCCAACGCTTGCCGCGCAAGCACAAGGACCCGAGTTTGATCCCCGGTACCAAAAAAAACAACAACAACAAAAAAAGAATTAATTATTGCTGTAGTTTATACAGTATCTTTCATTGACATATCAGGTCAAACCTCACCAAAAATTATGTATGTAGATTCAAACACAAACTTTCTACTAACATATTAACTGGTTTCAATCAGTTAAAACTTCATACAACTTCCCACAATTTTTCCTGCTCATCCAAATAACTTCTCAAACATCCTCTTCCCCTCCTTCCATTCTAGATATAAAATAACATCACCAAAGTCTTATCACATTTTTTCATTTGCTTTTGTCTCTTTCTTCATTCCTTCTTTCTGAACTACTTTCTGACTTGTTCCTTCCATCATCTGTTATATCCTACTCCATTGACATCAGTACTATTTCACTGTCTCCCTAGGTTACAAAAAAAGTGTGAAATATTTAAAACAAGTTTTAAATTATATGTTGATATATGGTTGGTTTTGTATATGAAATATAACTATAAGTTGTTCTGTCCTTGCAAAATAGTCACAAGAATTAGAGGACTTGCAGGAAGATGGAGTGGTGAGCAGCAGAAAGAGAGGTTTAGTGTCCAGGCACTGCAATAAAGCAACATGAGGAAGAAAAGAACCAGGAGAGTGGGTCCCGGGGACCCAGGAAAGATCTGAAGTGACAATTGAAGCCCATAGGAGAGTGAAGAGAGTCCCTAACAAAGAAGAAGGTGCTAACAGGCAGTGCCTCCTCCCTAAGCCTCGACTTAACTCAGGGGAAGGGTAGCTTGCACCTGGAGACTGACTAACTGTGACTATGGCAACCCGAGACCTCCATGGTGAACCATACCAGTGGAGGAGAATGGTGGACACAGTGGACTGCAGTGGTTGATGAGGTGTTGGAGTATGGAAGACCCCCAGGAGAGGGGCCAATTGAGTTCAGAACTCAGAACAGCTGTGGGCTGGCTCTATCTAGTGGATTCCAATGTCAGAGTGTCAGAGTTCAAACAAGCAAGAGGTCAGAGAGCTCAGTATGAGCCAGCTGGGCGGGGATGGGGCAGGAGACTCCACAGATCTAGTTCCAGGCTCACAGTAAGAAACCAGCCTGAACTCCAGTAGAACTAAAGGTGAAAGCTTGCTGGGATTATCCACTACCCCTCTGTAAAGCTATAGCTGGCTTGCTGGGATTAATCAATTCAGATCTGTATGCTGCCCACACTGTCTACCAGTCACAGCAGAGACACAGCTTGAAGTGGACATTTTTTTCTTCTTTTTTTCATTTATCTCTTTTCTTGTTTGTTTTTGTTTTTTTCTTGATTATTCTTATTTTTATAGGAATTGAACATGGTGTCTAGTTTTTTGTTGTTGTTGTTGCTGTCTTGTTCTGTTGTTTTTATTGCTTTCTTCTCTCTTTCTGTCTTGTCTTCTTCATCAGTTTCCCAAAGTTGTCATGACCTTGCTTTGTTCTCTAGCCTTAATTCTAATCATTTCCTCTTCTTCTATTTCTCTCTTTTCTTCCCTAACTCTATTTAAATTTTCTCCTGGAATAGTAAATTCACTATATTGAGGGCTTATTTACTGCAAACATTTTTCTAGTTTGTTTTAGAATTTGTTATATAACCACAAATCTAGTTCATACAGTTAAAGGAGGCAAATTAATACTTTCCACAGTTCATCATTTTCTAAGCTATGCTTGATGCTATTGTTGATGCTGATTGTACTAATTTAGCCAAGGTGACATAATTGTTCTAATCACTTGTTCTTCCTGGTATACCAAGACTGAGACAGCAACTTCTCATGCCCAATAAACTGAAGAGGTAGGATCTTGCAACAGACTCAAAACTCAATAGCCAGCTATACCTGGAAGATACCTCTGACAAGTACTCATTTCCTAACGTTCTAAATACTAGCAACAAAGATATTCACCATAAGCAATCTACAAGCATCAACCCAGGAATTAAGCCAAAAACAAACAAAAAATAGAAATGAGAAGACACTTAAACAAGATGAAAACCCAGACTTTCATCTCACCAAAGCAAACCCAGGGGACAATGAACTGGAATAATCTGAAAGCCCTAAAGAGGTAACAATGAAAGTAACAAAGTAGATGAAAGAAGCTCAAGAAAAAAATCAAATCAGAAATAATTTCTCAGATAACTACAGAGATGTGACCAAAGTGAAAGAGATGATTAGTGACTCTAGAGCAGATACAGATAAAAAATAAAGTAGCTTAGAAAATGATGAAAACCATGTATGCCCAGCATATACACAATAGAATGCCCAATGTGAGGATCGAATATTAGATACAGAAGACAAGACTGTGGTAAGTGAACATGAAAAGAAAGATTTTTAAAAAATAGCGAACCAAAAGAAATCAATCCAACAGCTGCTAGATGATGCAAAGAAGAATAACAAGATTATTCGGAGTCAATGAAAAAGTAGGAGATAGCACAAATGGCATAAAAATACTGTTCACTGAAGTAATGGTAGAAAACTTCCCAAACAGGGAAAGAGAATTTGACATATAGATAAGTGAGGCATATAGAATTCCAATTAGCCATGATCAAAAAAAATCTACACTTCAGCATATAATACTCAAGATTCCAGAAATCCAACACCAGAACAGAATATTGAAAGTTGTTAGAGAAAAGAAACAAATCATATATAAAAGAAAGCCCATCAGAATCATTGCAGACTTCTCAACATGAACCCTGGAGTGGAGTATTTCCAGTCTCAAAAGAAAAGAATCTCAAGTCCAGATTGAAGTATCCTGCAAAATTATCTTTCAAAATTGATGGGAAAATTAGATACTTCCATGACAAAGAACACCTGAGGAACTTCATGAATGCCAAACCAGCACTCCAAAATGTTCTGAAGGACATTCTTGAAACAAATAAGGAGTACAATTTCATGAACCCCAAGAGAATGTATCCAGTGGTTAAGGCAAGTAATTAAACAGAGTGGGGAAAAATAGGCTAACAACAACTGGAAAATAACATGACAAAGAAAAGTAAATACATATCAGTTGTTAATGTTCTCAATTTACCAGTTAAAAGAAACAGACTGGCAGAATGGATCAAAAAGCAAGATCCAACAATAAGCTGCATACAAGAAACACATTTAATTTTTTAAAAAATCATAGACTGAAAGTCAAATGATAGAAAACAATACTCCAGGTGACAGGAACCTGGAAAAAGACAGGGGTAGCTATTCTATTTGCAAGCAAGTGGACTTCAAGCCTAGACTAATTAAGAGAGACTAAGAAGGTCACTACATCCTTGAAAAGATAACAATTTAAAAGGAAGAGATGACAATCATAAATATATATACACCAAATACTAGTCCACTGAAAAATATAAAACAAATATTAATGGACATGAAAAATCAAATAAGCACTAATATAATTTTACTGAGGGACCTCAATATCCCACTGTCACAAATAGATCAACTAGACAGAATTCAACAATGAAATATTAGAACTGAGCCAAACTTTTTAACAAATGGACTTAGTAGATGTCAACAGAGTGTTCCACCCCACAATATCAAAATACACATTCTTCTCAGCTACACATGGGACATTCTCCAAAATAGACCACATGCTAGCTCATAGAACATACTTAATTAAATGCAAAGGAATTAAAGTTATCCTATGCATATTATCAGACCATAGTGCAATAAAAATGGAGATAGATGGCAAAACAAATCACAAGAACTTCATAAACATATGGAAATTAAGTAACACCCTCTGGAACAAAAAATGGGCCACAGAGGTAATTAAACTAGAATTAGACAGTTTCTACAATTAAATGATAATGCCAACACAACATACCGGGATTTGTGGGACAAAATGAAAGTAGGCCTACAAAGGAAATTTATAGCACTGAATGGCCATATTAGGAAAACAGAGAAAGCTCAAATAAACAACCTAATGTTGAATGAACCTCAAGCTTTAGAAAAATAAGAGAAAGTCAAACCCAAAGTTCATAAAATGGAGGAAGTTATAAAATCAGAGCAGAAATTAATGCAGTGGAGACTAAATAAATCATACAAATAATCAATGAATCAAAGAGGTGGTTCTTTGAATGATTAAATAAATTTGACAAAGTCTTAATAACCTTATAAAAAATGAAAGAAAAGACTCAAATCCAAGCAATTAGGAATTAAAGGGATGAAGTCAACAGATTCTGCACAAATCCAGAGGATCATCAAAATGTATAAGAACTTGTATTCTAATAAGATGGAAAACTCAGAAAAAATGGACAGATTCCTAGATACCTATGAAATACCAGAGCAGAATCAAGAAGATATAACATTCTAAATAATTCAATATCAGTCAATGAAATTGAAAATATAATTTAAAAATTACCAACAAAGAAAAGCCCTGTCCTTGATAGCTTCACTGTTGAATTCCACAAAAAATTTAGAGAAGACCTAATGCCTGTAATTCTTTGACTTTCATGAAGTTGAAAAGCAAGCAGTATTCCCCAATTCATTTCTGAAAGCAAGCATTACCTTGATTCCAAAACCACAGATGGATCCAACCAAAAAAGAGAACTACAGGGCCAAGGATTTAGCCCAGTGGTGCTGCTGCTTGCCTCGAAAGTGCAAGTCCTGAGTTCGATCCCTGGTACAAAAAAAAAAAGAAAAAAAAACCAGACAGAGAGAGAGAGAACTACAGGCCTACCTCCCTAATGAAAACAGACAAAAAAAAAATCCTCAATGAGATACTGGCAAACAGAATGCAGCAGATCATCAAGAAGATTATACACCCTGTCCAAAGGGGATTCATCCTAAAGATGCAGGGATGGTTCAACATATGCAAATCAATAAATGAAATACACTATATTAACAGAGCCAATGAAAATAAAACATATGATCATCTCAATAGAGATAGAAAAAGCGTTTAAGCCCAACACTCATTTATGATAAAAACCCTGTAGATAATTAGAAGAGATGGTCTTTATCTCAACCTGATAAAAGATCTATGAAAAAACAACAGCCAACATCACACTAAGTGGGAAAAAACTGAAAACTTTCACTCTAAAATCAGGAACAAGAGAAGGATGTCCACTGTCTCCACTCTTGTTTAATATAGTTCTGGAAATATTAGTCAGAGCAATTATACAAGAGAAATAAGTAAAATAAATAAGAGTAGGAGATGGGCCAGGGATTTAGCTCAGTGGTTCTGGTGCCTGCCTTGCAAGCACAAGGTCTCGAGTTCGATCCTTGGTACAAAAAAAAAAAAAAAGAGTAGGAGAGGAAGAAGTTAAATGGTCATTATTTGCAGATGGCATCATACTCTCTACATAGAAGACCCCAAAAACTCCACCAAAAGACTTCTGGACTTAATAACCAAATTCAGTACTGTAGATAGATATAAGATCAACATTCAAAAATGAATAGCTTTCCTGTACTTGAATAATAGACTCACTGAAAGAGGAATTGGGGAAACAATACCTTTCATCCAAAAAATGAAATACCTAAGAATCAATCCAATGAAGGAAGTAACAGAACCCTACATTGAAAACTACCATACTCTGAAAAAAAAGAGGTTGAAGAGAATATCAAAAAGTGGAAAGATATCACTTGTTCTTGGGTAGGAAGATTTAATACAGTGAAAATGGCCATACTTCCAAAACTATTACACAGATTCATGCAATCCCAATAAAAATTCCAAAAGCCTATTTCACAGAATAAGAGAAAACAATCCTAAAATTCACTTGGAATCAGGAGAGATCAAGAATAGCAAAGGCAATTCTTGGCAACAAATGCAAGGCAGGGGGCATCACAATCCCTGACTTGAAATTATAGTACAAAGCTACTATGATAAAAACAGCATGGTACTGACAAAAAAAAGACCTAAAGATCAATGGAACAAATTAGAAGATGCAGAAACAACTCCAGACATACTCAGCCACCTCATCTTTGACAAAGGAACCAAACACCTTCACCAGAGAAAAGATAGCCTATTTAATAAATGGTGCTGGAAAAACTGGTTTGCAACTTGACAAAGACTAAAACTAGACATGTATCTTTCACCATGCACTAAACTAAAATCAAAATGGATCAAAGATCTAAATATTAAAACAGAAACACTAAATCTTCTCAAAGATGGGTTAGGTAGAACTCGGGAAGATATTGGCATAGGCAAAGACTTTATGAACAAAACCTGGTTTACATGGGAACTATCATGAATAATCAACAAGTACGACCTAATTTTATTAAAAAAGCTTTTGGACAACAAAAGAAACTACCGACAGAGTGAAAAGACAACCCACAATGTGGGAAAAAATATTTTCCCAGCTGTTCCTCAGACAAAGGACTACTCTCTAGAATATATAAAGAACTCAAAAAATCAGGCTCCCCCAAATTTAAAGAACCAATCTAAAAATAGGCGTCTGAAATGAATAGACACTTCTCAGATGAAGTAGAAACAGCAGATGAATATATGAAAAAAAGTTCAACATCACTGATCATTTGTGAGATGCAAATTAAAACAATTTTGATATTCCATCTCACTCCAGAAAGAATGGCTGCTATCAAGAAATCAAACAATAACAAATACTGGTGGGGTTGCTGGTGGAAGTGTAGACTGGTGTAACCACTGTGGAAAACAGTGTGGAAGTTCATCAATAAACTAAATGAAACTAAAGGTTTCATTTGAGCCAGCTATTCCCTTTCTTGGAATCTTCCTAAAAGATTTGAAAGCATCATACCCCAGGAACATATGCATACCCATGTTTATGGCTGAACAGTTTGTAATAGCTAAACCTTGGAAAGAGTCCAAATACCCATCAACCTATGAATGGATAAAGATGTGGTTTTTTTTTTATATGATGGAGGAGTACTCAGCCATAAAGAAAGACAAACTTGAGACATTTCTGGTTAAATGGATGTACCTTTAGACTATACTCTTAAGTGGAATAAATCTGACACACATGCATAAATACCACATTGTTTCTCTGGTGTGAGAAACTAAAAGTGTAAATGAGTGCCAAAATGTATATTGTGAAATGGAAACAAAATGTTCAAATGGGAAGGGAAACTAGGGAGGGAGACGGGAAAGAAAGGGAAAGAAAAAAATGAGGAAAAATGGACAAAAATGGAAACAGTGTTTGTAAATAAAGAGTGGTGGAAAGGTTGAAGGGAAGGAAGAGGAATGAAAAAAAATAAGAACCAGGATATATTATGTACAGGTACAAAGTCCCTGTGATGAATGTGATCATTATGTATACCTAAAATATACCAACAAACTTAATTAATTAAAAAAGAAAGAAAATAATTGATCCTAATAAATTGAGTAGAGTGACTTGGTGCATGAATATCAAAATATAACCAAAGCCAAGTTCAAATCACAAGGAAACATACACTAACTAAAAAGATTTCCATAGAAGCAACAGAATTTTCCATGATAACTGATCTTCATCCTTCAACACAGTCTTAATTTACTCTTGTTGCTGACACAAAATAATTGAAACCCAAAGTTAAAGGGAGAAAGGTTTATGTAGTCCACAATTGGCTGGCTCCAAGGCAGAGTAGCATGACAGCCAGGCCTTGCAGAGGAGAAAGGTCATAGTGGCCAGAAGGTAGCAAAAGCAACAAGAGTATCTTTCTGCTCCTTTTATCTTATCCAGACCACTGGGATTAGGGTGATGCCAAACCAGTCAGTGTACTGGTTTAGTAATCATATTCCCTCAATCCCAGCATCACACACTCTAGATTCAGCCACCCTTGAAAAAGCCACATATGACCACATGAGGCTTTGTGGGGACATCTAGGCCCAAACCCTAAAATTCTACCACTGGCCTTCCAAACACTCATGTAGATTCCTTTATGTAAAAGGCATTTAGTCCATCTCCATGAGTTGTCAAACTCCTAACAGTTTCAGCACTGCTGTAAAGTCCAAGTCCAAAGTCTCCTCTGAGATTGAAGACAAATTCTTAGCTGCAAGACCCTATATAAATGAAAAGAAAGTTAATCACTTCCAACATTCAATGGAAGAAGATAGACATTTCCATTTCGAAGGTTACAAAAAGGGAGATAGCAAAAACTGGGAACAAAGCAAGACTAAAATCCAGCAGGGCAAACATTAAATCCCACAGTTCTACTTCCAGAATCTGAAGCAATCTGTTGCAAGTTGTGAACTCCAAAGGGCTTGAGTAGCTCTGCCCCTACAACACTTCTGGTGGTTGTAGTTCCCATGGCTTCTCTTTGTGCTGGCTCTGCTCCCTCCTTGCAGTTTTCCTCACATGATCCACGTTTCTGGCTTATACAAACTTTTGGGCTCTCCACAGCACTTTCAGCTTCACACTCACAGCTTCACACACTGCCCTTTCAGGGGCACACTGCCTGGCCTCCCAGGTCTTCTGAAATCTGGGTGGAAGCCTTCCTGACCCCACAACTCTTGCATTCTACATGCACCTAAAACCAGCACCACATGGATGATGCCAAGGTCTACTGAAAGCTGGAGCAGTAGTCAGGCTTCCTTCTCTCCTGGTTGTAGGGGTACAGTGCCTATGAACCAAATTCCAAGAAACAACTTTCCTAGGTGGCTGACAGCTAAAATATAGTGCTTTGGGGCTCTCTTCTCAAAGCAAAGTCTTTCACTTTTGCAATTTTGAGGCTGCAAAGGTGGGAGTCTTACTGCTTCTTGTGATGCTCTCAGGTCATATTTTCTACTCTTTTTCTTTTTTCTTTTTTGGTTAAATCCTTTTATTGGTACATTTTAGGTATACAACACAATTACATTTCTCCTTGGGAATTGTACCTATACATGATGCATCTTGGTTCTAATTTTTTCCCCATTCCTAGTCCTCCCTTCACCCCCTCCACCCTTCTCTATTTACAAAGACTTTATTTCCATTTTTTCCATTTCTCATCATTTTTC
>NW_004624898.1:3230108-3243525 GCF_000247695.1 Heterocephalus glaber | reverse complement strand
AGCTCCTCTCTAGATTTATTAATCATGTCTTGCACTAGGAGCACAATTTCTCCTGTTATCTGATAAATTATTTCTGATTTCATTTTTTCCAGATCCCCTTTTGTTGCCAGTTCAGTGGCTCCAAGTGGTTGAGTATCAGAGTGTTCCATCTCATTTCCCTTTGGGGTTGCTGTAGGTGATCTAGAAGTCTGGTCTTGAGACTTATTTATGTGTTTTCTCATTTTGAGTTGGCAGAGGGTGTTGTTGTCTCCTGCACGGATTACCTCCTCTGAGCTGGGAGAGGTGGGACAGGGGCCACGAGCAGCAGTAGGGATGGTGGCCCAAAAGCCCTTTCCTGTGGGCTGGGAGCAGTTGAAGGGATGGTGGCTGGGAAGCCCCTTCCTCTGGACCAGGAGCAGTGGGATGGTGGCTCAGAAGCCCCTACCTCTGAGCCGGGAGTGGCAGGAGGTATGGTGGCCCTGAACCCCCTTCCTCTGGTCCAGGAGCGGCGGGACAGAAGGTGGCCCAAAAGCCCTTTCCTCTGGGCTCGGAGCAGCGAGACTGATGGTGGCCGGGAAGCCCCTTCCTCTGGATCAGGAGCAGTGGGACGGTGGTTCAGAAACCCCTACCTCTGGGCTGGGAGTGTCGGGACTCAGTACCGCAGTCTGGTGGTCCAGTGTCCTCTGCATCTTTGTAGTCTTCTATTCTTTTTCTAGTCTCCTGTTCCTTTTCAGCAATCAAGATGTCCTCTGCTCTATCTTTACAGGCTGAAACTTTACTGGAGCTTTCTTTGTGATCAAACTAAAAATATTTTAATTCATTCTGTTGAGCTCTTTGATCTTGATTCTCATCATAGATCTGCCTAAAAGCCCCTACACTCTGAATCTTCCCCAACTCTTCCCCTTTCCTCAAGCCAGTTCCAAAGTCTCTTGTGCCACATGGCCAGGTAATGTCACAGCACTGACCCCACTTCTCTGTTACCGAATTTCTGTGTTAGTTAATTTTTCTCTCATTGCTGTGACAAAATATTCAACACCCAAAGTTAAAGGGGGAAAAGTTTATGTAGCATGCAATTCATAGAGGTTTCAGCCCATAATTGGGTGGCTCCAATGCAGGATGACAGAAGGGCAACAGTTTGTGGTGGCAGAAGAAAGTAAAAGTATCACAAGATCTTAAGAACTTCTTCCTGCCCCTTTCATCTCTTTCAGACTATTGGGATTAGGGTGGTGCAAAACCAATAACTCACATGTCTTGGTTTAGTAATCACATGCCCTTAATTCCAGCATCACATATTCCAGATTCAGCCACCTTTGAAAAAGACTGCATAAGGCTGGTTTTGTGGGGACATCTATACACAAGCCACAAGAATTACATACACACACACACACGTGCGTGCACACACACACACACACACACACACAAACCTATTTCTGCACAGCAAAGGAAACATCCAACAGGTTGAAGAGTCAACCTATAGAATGGAAAAAAATTTGCCAGCTACTCATCAGAGAGGTAATATCTCGAATGTATAAAGAAGACAAACAGTTTTATCTCCCAAAATAAAAAAGCCAACCAAAAAGGGTCACTTAAAAAATTATCAGAAAAAGTGTAAATGGCAAATAAGTATATGAAAAAATGTTCATCATCTTTGCCATTAGGGAAATGAAAATCAAAATAACACTGAGATTCCATTTCTTCCAGTAAATATGTGTATCATCAAGAACTCAATAAACAACAAATGCTGGAGGCTATGGGAGGAAAAGGAATATTCTATATTGTTCGTGGGGAAGTAAACTAGTACAACTATAATGAAAATCAGTGTGAAGATTCCTCAAAAACTAAAAACAGAAATTCAAATTGACCTAGCTATATATCTTTTCTGAGTAACTTCCCGAAAGAGTTAAAACCATCATATTACTGTGATATTATACAAAACCCATATCTATACAGCTCAGTTTACAATGGCTACATTATATAAATAGCCTATATGCCCGTCATTATATTATATATAATATATATTACATTATAGTACATATATACATACATACATATATACATAATGGGGTACAGTATTACTAAGTCATAAAGGATAAATCTGAGTCATTTGCAAAAGAATGGATGGATCTGAGGACCATAATACTAAGTAAAATGAATCAAACAAAAAAGATTAAATATTGCATGGTTTCTTTTATATGATAAGCCTAAAATCAGATTAAAATAAAGGAGAAATGGTAGTCAATAGGGAGGTACACATTTTGGAGATGGGGAAGATGATATCAGGAAGTAGAGAGAGGTGAGGTTGGGAGAGCAAAAGAGATTAAAAAGTATCAAGATGCAATTTATATATGTATCAATTTCCCTAAATGAATGTAATTATTATGCTTACATGTACTAATACAAAATAAAAACAATTTTAAAAAGGAAATATCAGGGCAGAGATAAACCAGAGAATAGAAAAAGTTTTAGAAAAAAGTCAACAAAGCTGACTTGCTTTTTTGCAAAAATTCAGAAGCCTTTAGCTAAGTTGATACAAATAAACAAAATTTGAAATAAACTTGGAGACATTATAGCAGGTTCCTCAGAAACAAATAGAATCTGAATGGACTACTACGAACAAGAATATGCCAACAAATTGACTATTCTTGAGGAAATGGATCTATTTCTAGCAATACAGAACCTACCAAGATTGAATCAAGAAGAAATAGTCTGAATAGAAGAATTATGAAAAAATATATTGAAGCATCAATTAAAAATCTAAAGTACATACCAAAATTCTAACATCATTTTTCACAGAAATAAACACAGAGTTTATAAAATTTATATGGAATTATAATACCCTAAATGCCAAAAGCAATCTGGAGAAGGAAAAATGAATTTGGAGAAATTATACTCCTTGAATTCAAAGTATGCAAATCAGAACAGAAAAATATTGTTATAAAAACAGACCAATGGAACAGAATAGAGAGAAAAGAAATAAACCCAAGGAAATAGTCCATTAATTTTTGATAATAGAACCAAGACAGTGTGGAAAATATAGTCTCTTCAATATCAGTTCTGGAGAACTGACATCCACATATAAAAGAATGAAATTAAACTCACACCAAACACAAAACTCAATTCAAAATGGATAAGAGAACTAAATGTAAAGGTTGGAAATCATAAAACTCTTAGAGAAAATATAGGGTAAAAAATTCTTAATATTGCTAATTTAACTTTTTGATATGACACCAAAAGTACAAGAAACAAAAGCAAAAAGCTAAAAAAAAAAATGAACAAAATGAAAAGGCAGCCTATGGATTGGGAAAAATATTTTTAAACAATATATCAGATAAGGGGGCAATATCCAAAATATACAAAGAACTCACATCATTCAATAGCAAAAAAAAAAAAAAAAGCAAATAACCTGATTCGAATTGGTAAAGTGTATTGTCCACTTTCCTATTGCTGGGACAAAACACTCAACAAACACAACTTGAAGAAGGAGTTTATTTGGCTCATGGTTTCAGAGATTTTAGCTCATAGTTACGTGGCTCCAAAGCAGAAACATCATGTCAGAAAGTCTTGGTGGAAGAGCACTGCTCAGTTCATGGTAGCCACAAAGCAGAATAGGGGAGCAGTGCCAGGAAGCAAGAGGCAAGGGGCCAGATACAGACCTCAGGGTCACACCTCTATAACCCAATCAAACACATGGAGCAGTATGCTTTACTAATGCCCGGGGAAGCTCCCAAGACAATCAAGTTGACCATCTGCATTAACTGTCATACAAATATCTGAATAAATATTTCTCTGAAGGAGGTATAAAATGGTGAGAAGGTATAACAAAATGTACTCAATATCACTAATCATCAGGAAAATGCTAGTCAAAACCACAATGAAATATCACCTCATATGTGTTAGAATGGCTATTGTTAAAAAGAGAAGAGACAACATGTGTGGTCAAGGGTATAGAGTACAAGGGACTACTGTATGCTATTTTCAGCCATTTTGGAAAACAGTACCTTCAGGAGGTTCCTAGGAAAATTAAAAATAGAACTGCCAAATGACACAGCAATCTCTCATTTTAGTATATATCCAAATGAAATAAAATCACTTCACCACATCAAAAAGTTATTTGTACACCCATGTTCAGGGTAGCATTATTCACTGTAGCCAAAGTATGAAAAAATTTGAAGTAGATGGATAAAAACCAGAAAAAATAGATGAATAGATAAAAAAATCAATAAAACATATATACATGTATATATATACATATATAAATCATGATCAACACATAACATACACATACAAATATGCAAACATTTATCAATATGCACACAGTGGAATACTACTCAGCCTTAAAATGAAAGGTGACCCTGTCAGTGGCAACAGTATGAATGAACCTAGAGAATACTAAGCTAAATAAAATAATCCAGGCACAGAAAGAAAATGTTTCATGATCTCATATAGATATAGAATTTAAAGAAAAATTATAAACATAGAGAGAGAGCAGAATGATGATTGACTACCGGGGGTGAGAGGGTGGGAGGAAAGGAGAAAATGTAGGTCAAAAGGTAGCTACGTAGAATGAATAGTGACATAATATATATCATAGGCACTACAGTTAATAATATTGTATTATATACTAGAGTACATTTTAGATAATCTTACCACACAAAAAGGTAAATATGTGAGATGATGGATATATTAATTTGCTTGACTATAATAGTCATATACATATATATATATATCAAAACATGGTATTGTAACCTATGCTGTAAAATATTTTTGAAAATACAGTTTTAAAAATAAAGTGTTAAATACACAAGGAACACTAGAAAACAATCCTGGGAGGAATTTTAGACAATATATAAAGATAGATGTTCATCTACAGATTCAATGTAACCTCAGTCAAAACACTAGCAGAGTTTTTTCTTGTTCTTTGGTAGAACTTGGGAAGCTAATTTTTAAATTTATATAGAAATATAAACCACGTAAAACAGTCATGACTTTTTAAAAAGGATAATGTTGGAGGACAAGGACTATCTTATTTCAAGACTTGCTCTGAAAGTATACTAATCAAGATAGTGTTAATATAAGAATAGTTATATAGATCACTAGAAGAATAGTGTCTATAAAAATAGGTCCATACAGGTCAACTGATTGTTAGCAAAGGAATCCAGGTAATTCAACGTAGGGGGCAGTGAGGTTGGGGTGGCAGCCTTTTTTCACCAGATAATGCTGGAAAAATTGGATATCCATATGGAAACAAATCAGTTTTGACCCTTATTTTGTACCATATAAAAAATTAACAGAAAAGGGATTGAAGCCCTAAATCCATAAAATAAAGTTATACAACTTCTGTAAGAAAACACAGGAAGATACTGCTGTGATATTGAGTTAGCTAAAGATTTCTAAATAATTCAAAATAATGAACTATTAAAAAGTGATTAAATTGGATTTCAACAAAATTAAAAGCTTATACTTTTCAATGACAATGTTAAGAAAATGCAAGGCTCAATTGCAGATTGGGATAAAATCTTTACAAACAGCATGTCTGACAAAAGACTTGTAAAAATAATATACGAAGAACTCCAAAAAATGAAGCAATAAGAAAACAAGCAACTCATTTAAAAATTGGCAAAAGACATGAACAGATGTTCCATCGAAGATTTTATACTGATAGTATATAAACACATAGAAAATTGTTCATCATCATTACTTATTAGGGAATGTGAATTAAAAAAACAATATACTATCAAGAAAGACTAAGATAAAAATACTGATATTATTGAGTGTGTATAACTATCTGGAGCAATTTAAACTCATAATAGAATGCAAAGTGTTGTATCAACTTTGGAAAACAGTCTTTCATTATCACAGTAATAGATTAAAAAATAAAATCATATGATCATTTCAATAAGTCAGAAGTTCTTTTTGTCCTCCAGGGGACATTTGACAATACCCAGAGATAAATTTTGTTGTCACAATCAGGGTGTGGTGCTACTGGCATCCAAGGGGTAGAGATCAGAAACTCTGTTTAACACCTTACAATGCACAGGACAACCTCCCCATTGAGAGCCACTTTCTATATTCTACTTTTCCCAATCAAAAGTATATGATATTTGTACATTGCTATAAGGTACATATGTCTAGTCGGCTGTTTCTTGCTACATAATACCACATAGTAAATGTCTCCATGTGGTTCTTATCCATCTCCCTGGTGATAAATTCCTAAGTTGCTTCTAACTGTACTCTACTACACATAAGACTATCTTGCAGTCAACAGCCTTGTATATGCTTACTCTGGACCTCTGTGAGAATTTCTGCAGGATATAATTTTAAGAATAGAATCACAAGGTCATACACACGCTTAATTTTTATAAATAATGCTCAGGTATTTTCCAGAATGTCTAAATAACTTAACATACAGTACAGTGCCTAAAAACATTATATCAGACCTGAGAATGCTATCCTTAGAAAGGTCTGCTTGAAAGATTTGTCCTTGATTGGCATCTTGGAACTTGGATCTCAAGAGGGTTCCCCATTCCCTGATAAGACTAGTTTGCGCTGCCTAGTTCATCTGTAGAAACAAATATGATTTATGTTGAACACATGCTTTTCTTTGGAGAGTCTGGAATTTTGGTATATGCTAGGCAGAGAATGTCTATGAGACCAGCACCTCCCTAAATACCTTGAACAGAGAGCCTCTAATGAGTTTCCCTGTTAGAAAACATTTTACATGTTGTCACAACTAATTACTAGGGAAATTAAGTGCATTTTGTATGACTCCACTGGAGGACTCTTGGAACCTTATGCCTGGTTTCTTTTGGACTTTGCCACATATATTCATTTGGCAAATATTTTTGAGTCCTGTCTTAGTTATTTTTCTTGTTGCTGAGACAAAATACCTAACACCCACAAGTTAAAGGAGGAAAGGTTTATTTCAGATCACAGTTTATAGAGGTTTCAGTTCATAATCTGCTTGCTCCAAGGCAGGGTAGCATGGTAGTGGGGCATGACGGAGGAGAAATAGTTCATAACAGGGCAGGCAAGAGATAGCAAGCAGTGAAACAGCAGCAGCAATAGCAGAAGCAGCAGCCTGCCTTCTTTCTCTTTATATTGCATCCAGGCTGTAAGCCTATTGATTGGTGCCACCCATACCATGGGTGGGGCTTCTATTATCCACACCTTTAATCCCAGTATCACATCCTTAATCCATATTCACATACCCTTAATGCAGCTACCTTTGAAACTCCCCACCTATGATGCGTGAGGCTTTGTGCAGCCATCTAGCTACAAGCCATCAGTCTTTTCACTATAATATATCATAGCCATGAGTAAACTGTACATCATGAGTAAACTGAAAGTCCTAGCAACTTACTGAACATAAGAGTGGTCTTAGGGACTCCTTCAACACACATTCTCACAAGCAAAGCAAGAAAATTTCCAAAAAGACTTATTTGTAACTGCACAATTTGAGTATCACTTGAATATTTACCATGTGCTTATATTACATCTTTGAAAATACTTTATAAAAATGGTGAGGAATGTTGTCATAAAAACTAAGGTGGCCTGTGAATGAGACTCAAAATATATTATAGAACCACAGGGATCATTCACTGAAACCTCCTCATATTCTACATGACAAAATTGAAGCCAAAGAAGGTAACAGACTCAACCAAAGATATACAGACAGTCATCACAGACACAGGTCTCAAATCCTTACTGTTCTGTTTTAGTATTCCTTTCTCTAATTCCATGGCCCCATTTTTTTACATTAGTCATTTCACCTACCCCAGTGCTCAATGCTTTACAGGGGCCTACTTTTTTGTTAACCATGGTTCTTCTTATTTCTCAAATTTCCCTGTGTAGTCTATATGTTTGAGTTCCTCCCAAAACACTGGGTCTCATGAAAATGGAACTCAACAGAAAAAGAAAAGAGAAGCTAAAGAAAAATCCTGGGGCAACCCACTTTCCAGTCTCCTTTCTGTCTTTCTTAGGCAGAAGCTACCTTTCTCCCCCCAAATTTTTCCCACTCTTAACCTCTATTGTCTAGAATTCATTCTTTAATTTTAGAGAACACAAACTGGCATTCTGGATATCTAGCAGGTTTGGGAGTTACATCTCTTCCTCCTATATAATTTTGGAGGTCGTCCACCAAGATTACTGGTTGGAGGTAAGTGTTTGCTTTTGTTCCATAGGTTCTAACTTTGGTCTTTTTGCTTTATAGATGTAACTTTTGTTTCATAGGCTCTTGACATTTGTTTCATAGATTCTGGGTTTTATTTCATAAATTCTGGCCTTTGTTTTGGCTTTTGTTTCAAAAGTGTCTTAATTTTAAATTGTGTTTTAAATGTTTGCAAATTTCTTGTTTTTCTTATGCATCATATTTTGTTAAAATTATGTTTTACTCTTGTATATGTTGCATTTGGACTTAGTTGCTTAAAAATGCTGTAAAATGGGTCTCTTATAAAATTGTCTCAGATAAAGACAGTTCAGGCTTTTATCTGTCCCTTATAGAATGCCAAAGAGCGGTTACTCTACCAGCTAGTAATTGCCTTTAGGGCAGTTGCCACTCTCAAAGCAGAGGACAGGTTTCTCTAGTCACCCTCTGCTGAATCTCCACTCCCATTGATGCCAATAGTGGGTGGAACATTGACCAGATAGGCAACTGGGATCCTTTTGGAGACAGATCTCTGACTGCGTGGAACTAGTGGAAACTGAGGTGACAACTGAGGGGTCATGGCAAGACCTACTCTGGTAGATACCCAAAGGCCCCTCAGAAGAAACTAGTTCCCGACAGCTCATCTGGGTAATCAGCAGAAAATCTCCACATCTTGTCCCTATCTGGACTCCTCAGTGAGGTGAAAGGGGAACTCTGTCAGTGATCATCAGATATCCGCTGTCTCAGAGTGATCTGAAACGATGCCATCAGAGCCCTTTCTTAAGCCTCTGTTAAGAGTTGAGCTACAGGTTTGGATTGCTTTCTCTACTAGCAAGATAGGATCCTATGTCATCATAAAAAAAAATCTTTGATACATTAAAAACTACCTGAACCTTCTCTCCCCCTCCTAGGCATGGTCTTCATCATTTATGTGTTTAGGGGAGAGAAATACCTTTGCTGATAGGTTATGGACTTTGGAACTTTGACTGTGGACTTATAGAGTGGTATATGGTGATTTTTGAATGTTTAACCAGCTTGAGCTTTATTTGGACTTTTTCTCTCTGCTAATGAGTTAAAAACGCCTCTTAAAATTTTCTCCAAATTGTTGGGAGTTCATTTGAGAATCCCTTGTAGTCAGACTGCTCCTCCTTCCAGAAAGTCAGACTAAGGCAACTCACAACAATTGTTTTGTCTTACACTAGGGAAAACAGCAATTGGTAACTTGCATTTGTGTTTTTACATGCTAGCTAGAATATTCGACTATTTTGGTCAGCCTTTCTCTTTATCCTTGCATAGAAAGTTGATAAGAGTGCCTTTACTATGTAGATTGTGGCTGCTAGGAGGACCTATGAGTTTCAAATACTTAGTGAATTTGAAATGGACCTTAAAGGAGTAGCCTTGTCTTGCTAATAAAAGTTGCCTAAATGACTGGATAGACAACAGAAATTTCTGAGAACTTTCTCTGCCTTAGGGCCCATGGAAGAATCTCTGAACCATCTCTGGAGGTGATCTCTTTAGCAAGAAAAGTGCCCTAATTTGACTGTTGCCCTATTTTCCTCTCTTTCTTTCAATTAACTAAAAAGCAGTGGTTTAAATCTTTGGTGTGCTAGCAAAACTTCCTTTTCTAATCATGATTGTTATAGCTAAAGTCAATTGTAACTTGTGCTTTGAGAGTACCTACTGGAGTAAGGATATGAGTTACCTGAGGAAGATAAGATCATGCACTGGTAAAAGGGTAGATAGTCCAGTCCAGTTTTATTTTCTGAGTCTCTCTCCAGAGTCTAGGTCCCCACCCTGGAGTGGAATAAACCTTAGGGGACACCCTTGGGGGCACAGGAATCAAGCAGAGACTTATGGGATGCCATATTTGTTTGTCTTGTTTCAGATTGGGACTCCATGTCTGAACCTCTTACTCCTTTGGACTGCATTAAGGAGTAATTTAGTATTTCTCTACACCCTCCAGTGGTGTGCCTACCTCCTAAAGCCAAGTACACAGAGGAATTACTTTGAATTCTCACAATTAGAATTATAATGTAAAAGAGAAAATGGTCAAAATCATCTTATGTTGAGATTTTCTTTACATTAAGAAGCAATTCTTGCTTATTTTCAAATGTAAATGTGGTACACAGAAAAATGGGAGAACTCACCCTTAAAATATTCAGTAACTCTAAGCCTGAGGCTACTCCTCACCCTTTAGAACTTGAGAACAAAGTTTCCAAGACAACTTTAAGCCTTGACCACCAGGTGCTGAGGGTGGAATTTCTAGGCCAGCCATAATTAAAACCTCCATGAGGCTATATCCATCCTTAGCTAAGCTGTTCAGGCCCCTCAAAGATAACATCCCTTGCAGGAAGTAAATGGCAAATATGGGACTACCTGTGTTCATGTGTCTTTTTCTCTCAGTGATCTAAGACAGAACAAATGAGAACTAAGATTAAGTTTTCAGATGATTCTGATATGAACATTGAGGTCTTTAGAGGACTTACTCAGACCTATGGGCTAGATTAGAAAGATGCAATGTAGCTCTTAAATCAAATATGGATTTCTAATGAGTGACAAGTACTATCACAAGCTGCTACTACATATAGAGACAAATATTAATTTTGGAAACTCAAAAGACATGCAGCCAGGAGAACAACTGATTCCTACTGGAACACAAGCAGTTCCTATACAAGACACCTACTGGCCTGCCAATCAGATAGATTAAATAGAAGACATTTTCAGGCATGTATTCTTGAAGGTCTAAGAAACATGAGAACTAAGCCAGCCCTCCTGTTAATTTAAATTGTCAACTATTTACCAGGAAAAAGCTGAGAACATCTCTGGATCCTGATTTGGTAGGAAATCCTATAGTTTTCTCCAAGTCAGTTTTGGAATATGTAGATGGCATGCTGTTATGTGGCCTCTCAGAAGAGCTTTCTAGCCCAGATATCTGCTCTGCTGAATTCTCTTAACAGACAGGGGTTATAATGTTTCTAGATCTAAGACACAACTTTGCAGCCTTGAGGTAAAATATTTAGGCCTTATTATATCTAAGGGAACCCAAAGACTGGGATTAAAAAAGAATTAAACCAATTCTTTCCTTTCCATGGCCCAAGACTCTAAAACAGCTAAAGACATTCCTGAAAATGACAGGCTTTTGTGGCCTTCAGATAGCAGGATATGAGATTGTGTGACCCCTCTATTAGCTTATAGAAAAACCCAAGAGACAGACACCTGGGGAACCTCATTCCCAGACTGCACTCTACAAGTTCAAACAAGCACTTCTAAGTGCCTACTTGCAGGACAGCATTTCAGTTTGTATGTTAATAAAAGGTGAGCCACGGCTTTTGGAGTGTTTCTACAACATCAGGGAGCTGCTCAACAGCCTATAGGGTGTTTCAATCATAAATTGGATATTGTAGATACAGAGTAATTCATTAAAAGGGTAAGCCCTTGACAATATTGTTAGAATACTTTCATTCTCTTTCAAGAGGCAAAAAGGAGCCATTTGGGTTCTTTGCTTATTGGTTTGATTTTTCTGCTTGGCAATGCAGTGGGAGTCAACCATACCTTTTGTCTCTGGAGACATGTTTTGCTAAGGATTGCAGATGCACTCTGGAAAAGCTCCTGATCTTAATTGTCCTTCTACACCTGAGATGGTTAAGATTGTGTTCTTGTGCCATACTTAAAGGCTCTCTTTCATTCCTTCTTCACTGCCTTGCTCCTGAGAAATAATGAAGTTTGATTCAAGGTACTTCCCTTTTCTGTGGCTGCTGGATTTTAAGACAAAGCTTCCAGAATTGTGAGTTTCTCTTCCCTGGAATCCTTGCAGATTAAAACTGACCTTCATTTATCACTGGGCCATACAGAAAACTGGTCTAGGTTTAATCCTTAAACTCTCAAAAGATAAACATGAAAGTTTTAGTTCATATTTATGTCTTTGAGCCCTCAGGCAAAATTAGAGAATGGTAAAAACAGCTAACCTGGCTCTGGCCACTTCCTTGCACTTCTAGTCTGACACCACTGGACAAGATAAAGTCTAAGGGACACCTTAGATTGGGCACAGAACAAAAAGGATAGATGAATGCTTTCTTTACCTTTGTTTCTTTTTAAAATAAAAAAAATGTCATAGGTAGATACCTGCAGCACAGCAGGTTGGAGGCTTGGCAGGCCCTCTTCCCTCAATGCTTGGAATTCATAATTAGCTCCAAGGAGTGTCACCTAGTCTCTTTCTACACCTAAACCTGGCCAGAGTGCAACCCCACTGGAGATAGTTAAAATTACCTTTAAAAGTCTGTCCCTTTAGAGGGAACAATTACATGTGGCTAATGAACAACTGTGGCTATAAAAGCAACCATGAGAAACCTGTGTAGCTGGGTATTTCAGTCAATAGACTGTCAGCTTAGGGCCCATCTTAAAAATGTTTTTGCTTTCACAGGTTTAGAAGATTTTTATTCCTTTTGATTCTTATTACAAGAGATCTCTGTTAATTGATCTACAAAGTTCTGACTAGTCTTTTTTATAATTATAAAGCCAAAAATTATAAAGGCTGTTATACTTCAACTTGGACAAATACATCTGAGTGCACTCTCATTTATAAACAAATTGTCTATGTGTCTGTCTGTCTGTCTGTTCAATTTGTTACAACACATACAGCTGTTATGTTTGAGCTTTTTTCTTTTGGTATACTGGATTTTTTAACATGTTTACCTGTCACTCAAGTTGGCTTATAGATAAATATAATTAAAGACATGCTTCCCCCAGGTTGCCAGCTTATCCAAATAATGTCAACTCATTTTACAAATACATTATATACTGTTGACTATATATAATATCTCAGGAATCTTTCATTGATCAAAAATAATGTGCTAATTGAAGGCGCAGAGGACACCAGACCACCAGACCAAGGTACTGAGTCCCATTGTTCCCGGCCCAGAGGTAGGGGCTTCTGAGCCGTCGTCCCACTGCTCCTGGTCCAGAGGAAGGGGCTTCCGGGCCACCATCCCTCCCGCTGCTCCCAGCCCAGAGGAAAGGGCTTTTGGGCCACCTTCTGTACCGCTGCTCCCGGCCCAGAGGAAAGGGTTTCCCGGTCACCATACCTCCGGCTGCTCCCAGACCACAGGAAAGGGCTTTTGGGTCACCATCCCTACCGCTACTCCCGGCGCCTGTCCGACCTCACCCAGCTCAGAGGAGGTAATCCGTGCAGGCGCTGACAGCCCCCCACCCCAGTCAAAATGAGAAAACACATAAATAAGTCTCAAAACCAGACTTCCAGATCACCTACAGCAACCCCAAAGGGAAATGAGATGGAAC
>NW_004624898.1:3208642-3219376 GCF_000247695.1 Heterocephalus glaber | reverse complement strand
AAATGGCCCAGGGATTTAGCTCAGTGGTTCCAGTGCCTCCCTCTCAAGTGCAAGGTCCCAAGTTTGATCCCCAGTACCAAAAAAAAAAAAAAAAAGGTAAAGAAAATCTAGCAGGGAGAGCAGTGAGCATACCATCACAACATTAAGCAGGGAGGCAGAGGCTTCCTCACTCCTGCTCCCACTTTTTCTCCCCAAGATAGGCCCAGGAGTACAGGGAGGAGGAAAAATTGGAAATAATGTTACACTTAGCATGTTACTTCTGGGTAAGCAGTACGTACTTGTGAGCTATCAAACTGAGAAACAGAAAAGTCCAGCCTGGACAGCTTATTCATCCCCTCAGAAGTCATTTCATAAAATGCTTAATAATTTTGTCTACTTGATCCATTTGAAATATTTTGGGAAGAAAACAAATAACATAAACCCCCTAAATGCAGCAAAGATGCTACAGTTCAACATCAGTATGGAATATAACAGAAATTTAAAAGGAAAAAAATGGTCTTTGGGAAAGAGAATAAAGTGAGATGTCAGAGCAGGTCCTAATTTCCTAAATAAGCTATTCATTCCATTATCAAGAACATTATTTTCTGGGCCAGGAATGTAGCTCAGTGGCGCCACACCTGCCTGGCAAGCACAAGGTCCTGAGTTCAATTCCTGGTACCAGAAAAAAAAGAACATTATTTTCTTTCTACTAGATTATACATATTGTGCTTAAGCTATATACTAAGAAGACTGTGACTGCCCACAGGATGGTGAGACTCTAGAGCAGTGATGATGAACCCTTTAGAGATCAAGTGCCCAAACTGCAACCCAAATCCCACTTATTTATCACAGTGCCAACATTGCAGTTGAACCTAAATATTCAATGCTTGGCTGCTGGGGTGACTTGGCTCACATGCTGACACAGAGGGTTCATCAACACTGCCCTAGAGTGTTTTATAAATAACTGTTCTTTAAAGCTAATACGAGATTATAAATGTATTCTGTTACATTTAGCTTGATGGAATACTATATAGTTATTAAAATGGATATAACACATGTATAGAAACATGGATGAGGGTTTATGATAGAATATTAAAAATTAGAACATAAACAACATATTACCATGATTACAACTCTTTAAATGCACACACATACATACTTATGACCAGATTTGAAGGAAATATAATAACGCAAAGCACAAAAAATTCTGTTGTATTTGGTGGATTTTATTTCTATTCTTAAACTTCCTCTAATCCTTTTTTTAATTGTCTTCATGGGTAAAAGTGAGAAAAAGTCTTTGTCAGAGAGTATAAAGAAAAGAAAATATAGCTATAAGGTTTCCTGAGTACAATATTATCAGTAAAGAGGAAGAATCCAATGTCTTCTCAAAATCTCCTCCAGCCCTAATGTTTAAGACATATAACATGCTGAAAGTATTATAAATAATATTTAGAAACTGGCTTTATCAAGGAAATAAGGTATGGGATACAAGAAAGAATTGAAAGTAGTCAGAGAACCCTAAATTTCAACCTCAACCCCTGTACCATACATATGTCCAAGAGGGATGAATAGTTTACTGGATTCTTGCTTTTATTTTTTATTCCTCCCCTTTTTTGGCTGGCCTGATTATCTAATTTTCCATAGCAGAGATCAACACAGGTTTGGCTTAGGACCCAAATCAATATTTATATCTTATTCACTTATTTTTGAAGTATATAAGTTTAAGATGATTTAGCCATAAAATGTGACTACCCAGAAACCTAATGTCATTTTAAGTTAGAAAAAAAAAGAAATAGATTGAGAAGCAAAACTGAGAGGTGACTAGAAGATAGTTACACTATTCAGGAGAGTAGCATTCAATTCTGACCCTCAATCTTCTCCCTCTTTCCAGAGGTAGATCAAGAAAACACTGCACAGCCAGAAGGAGCTAAGCAGATAAGTATAGAGGAGCCTGAAAAACAACACCATGAAGGATGATGGAAAGAGTCAGTTATGTTTATTATGTAGAAGATTCGGAGGCCTTCTGAAGACCTATCAGAGAGCAGAAAGGGAACAGAAGCAATCTATGGATCCTATCATCAGACATTCTTCAAAAACCCTCCAATCCCAGTCTGAATCAGTAAGACAGAATAGGGTGCTATGACACTAATGTGAACAGATTCAAGAGGGGAAATTTCCCAGAGCCTCATCACTGCCTCCCAGTGGGCATGGGAGAGAAATCAGGCCACAGAGTATTTGTGGATGTTATCAAATCAGTCACACTTGGCATGAATCAGCCATGGTATTGCTATGGTAGCAGTCAAGGAAGGTTGCTCATACATTTCATTTTGTTCTTAAATTCATAAGGGTGAATCTAGAAGTCTAGATCTAGTGTACTGATCTAGTAGTAGTGCCTTGATAAGGACTACAAACCATAGACAAGATTAACAGGGAAGAACCCCAAAACTGCTGGGAAATAGAGTAGATCAAAGAGCCTCTGGAACATATGGAGTTTGGAAATCCTTTAAAGAAGAGCCCTCACAAGTCTATACCTCAGAGTTTCCATCTCTAAAATGGAAACACCAGAAAATATTTCCTTGGCTCCTTTCAAGTCTGAATTTCTAGAGGTTTCATAAATTTTTTTGCCTGGAAGCTTAAAGTTTGGTAGGAGATCTCACAGACATGTTGAGGATGGTTTTTAAAAAATGAGGGTATAATGTCCATAACTATTGTATTCACAGCTGTATCTCCAGAGTTTAACACAGTACCTGCCATACAGTTGCTGCTTAGTATATATTTGTTTAATAAATAAGAAATGACTAGCTTATCCCATGTCAATGGTGGTAAGTAACTTAGAAGCAGGATGTTAAAATTGTTGGTTTTCATTATCTATTACACATGTGTATCCTACTTATTTCACTGAAGAGTATGGCCTTGATATACAATAGGAGGCAAAGGTTCAAAGGGGAAGGGGAAGTGAGGGGTGTGCAGGAAAGGACAGAAGGAAAAGAAAAAATATGAGAAAAGAAAGAAAAAATGGATACAAAGTTTTTGTAAATAGGGAGAGATGGAAGGGTGAAAAGGAGGGAAGGGGAATGGGAAAAAACAAGAACTAAGATATATTATGTACAGGTGAAAATTCCCAATGATGAATGTGATCATAATGTATACCTAAAATGTACCAATAAAGTTAATTTAAAAAATTATTGGTTTTCTTTTCTTCTTACTTCATTTGGGACAGGAAAACTTTTCTTCAAATAATATAAAATAATTTTAAAGCCCAGAGGATAAGAAGATATTTGCCACATGGAAAACAGATAAGTGAGCACAGTAATATGTGGACTATACAAGGAGAACATACAAATATGAGAGAAAGACCTGGATTGTCCAGGTAATCTAGTGGACAGGGTAAAAGGGTAAGGCCTGGGCAGATAGAACCCACTGGGTTAGGTACTTTAGGTTGATTATCTACCTCATATATCCTCATAAGCTATATAAACATCACCACTTTATACCATGTGTTATCATTTTTTATGCATAACAAGATGTAAAGATAATTGCAAAATACTGGGATAGGCAACATACAGAAGAAAATCCAAATGGCTAATGTCTGAAACTTCAGGCTTAAACATCAACTAAAAATAACTTGAAGCTACAGAATGAAATAACAGCATGACTTGAAGGGTTCATGATAAACTTGTTTAAACTTCCGGAAGAATTTCTTCATGGTTAAAAATATGAGACACTAATGCAAATGCCAGAGGAACAGTAGGTAATTTTCTCTGGAGGCATTTGAAGACAGTATTTACTCCACAGGTATGAGGTTACTGAGCTTATCTTCCCTAAAAGAGACAAGGAAGTCAGCTTTATAAGATATCTTTAAGGGGCCATGGATTTAGCTCAGTGGTTCTGCCGCCTGCCTCACAAGCGCAAGGACCCAAGTTTGAGCCTCAGTACCAAAAAAAAAAAAAAGGTATCTTTAGTTCTGCTTTGCCTATGCCTCAGTTTCCCTGATTGTAAAATGATTTCCAAAGTTACAAGAGACAGTGTCACCAACCACTGGTCACAGTGATCTGGAACTAAACTGAAGGTCTTTTATACTATCATCCATATTTAGAAAGAATGTGGTCTGTGGAGAATTCATTTAAAAAGATATTCCTTACTTAAGTGAAAGACTTTGATTAAAAGTCAGTTGATTTCCCACTTCCTCATTTGTAAAATGAGCGTTTTATGACTCAAACATTTGTAAAGCACTTTTACTCCTAGGAGTAAAAACAAATGATATTCTCTAATAGATAGTGTGACTTTTTTTATACTGAATACAGTGTCTCTTATTTTCCCCTCAATAAATGTAAAAGTGAAACATATTTAGAGCTCTCACTTAACCTACAGGAAGAGTAGGTTATGTATGTCATAGTAACACATTCACACTTGAGTAGGACATGCCCTGTGTCGCTTCCCCATCTCTCTAGTTCAGGATATTTACATCTTACAGTAACAGAGAGTAAGATTCAGAAATCACTTAAAGAATAACTCTAATTCACTCATTTTAGAGATGAGTAAAAGGTCCAAGGTGGAAGAGACTTTACTAAGGTTTCCTGGCCAGTGAGTGACCAAAAAGAAATCCAAACTCTGGATTTCCAATTCTAATTCTGGTATTCTTTCTAGTAAATCATTTTTTTTCCTCACAGGTTTTGGCTTAACACATTCCTGCTAGCCTCAACCACAGGTAGTATAAATGTATCTAATCACTTTTATTGGTCTTTTTACTGACAAAATTACTTTTAAAAGTCTATAAATGAACCAAATCTAGTTAGCTGCTTGAATTTGAATAGTTACTGACCAAATATAAATATTAATACTATTCATACAAATTAAAAATATTAATCAACAAATTTATTTCATTAAATTAAAAGAAATTTATTTATATTCATGAACAGTTTATTGATAATTAATTCTCTAAACTTTAACATGTAAAGCTTACAAGTACTCCATTGCTGGTGTATATAGTATTTATTTACAATGGCTGTACCACAAATTAACGGTATTATAAATTTTATATCATTTTAACATTTACCAAAGGAACTGTTATGATGACATCTGATCTGATAAATCAATGCCTTTCTTTGCATTACTGTAAACAAAGACCCCCCTTGAATAGTGGCACAAGTTTCCCAATGGAACAGTCATGAATGTACTACCAGTGGTTTAAAATGGTGGGAATGATCAAACTCAAAGTAGAGCCACCTGGCAGTGAGACATACTAATTATAGCCCTGTCATGAACATTTTAAAGGTGATACAACCCAGGGCTGAAAATTGTTCCTGGCTCACCTGGATACACATTTCTCTAACTGCCTTTCACATCTGTGGTTGCAAAATAGGACAAAGAAATAGTTTCTAACAATCTTCAGTAAAAGGTCTGATTACGTTAGTTGGATTGGGTAACCCTGAAAGCAAGGTTGTTATTTATATCCAGATGTCCTGTTAGCTTAATCCACCTCCCCACCACCAGCTTAACTTCTATTCTAGGTTTAAGACCACTTAACTTCTTCATTCCATTCCCCAGCCCAAGCTCCACTCCCTACCTCAGGTTTAAAAGCTGTTGCCCTGCCTTTCAGGGGTGGGCTGAAGACTCTCCTTTAGATCCCCAACATGCTGCTGTACATGTCATGCTAATAGATCTTTCTGCCTCCATCTGTCATCTCTAGGACTTAGTCAACCTAACATTTGGTGTTGAAATCCAGGAGGTCTTTGTGAGGGGACCAATCCATAAGGCCACCCTTACTGTTGCTGTCCTTCCACACAACACCAGCCATCCTCTCTGATCCAGGGAGTCATCTCCTTGGAATTGGGTGAATCTCTAGGTCTCCTCCAGAGGAACTTGCCATTTTCTTCTGTCTGTCCAAAAATCTAAGTACTAGGTCTTGGTCCTTTCTGGTCTGTGGAATTGTCTTCTTGGTCTGGCCCCTCAGGAGGCGTAGGATGCTGGTCTTCTGGTAGCCACCTTTACCAGGAACATAAGCAGAGATAGGGGATGCCTGTCTCTCTGTTGTTTTCTCTTCCATTTACCTAGAGACCCCACTCCATTACTGACAATTTCAATTTGGCCTATCAACTACCCAAAGACTCACCTTTGTCCTGTCTACTCAAGAACCCAAACACTCTCTTCCTGGGAGAGCATCACCTCCCCCACCACCACCAAGTTTAATAGATAATGAGTAACCTAAACACAGGACCTTCAACTTCCAAATTCTTTGAGACTTAAACAAATTTATCCACTGCAGTTTCAAGTGGTCCAAAGTTCCTTATGCACAGGCTTTCTTTTATCTTCTCAGTCAACTTTCTGTCAATCTTGTACTACTTTCCAAATTCTCCTTCTTCATGATCAACGTAGACTCAACTCTAACTCTGTCTTTGAACTTGAAATCAATACTGCTGACCATATACCCTCAACTCTATTCCACTCAAACCTTGGCCCCTTCTTCTTCACCTCCACCTTCAGAAAACTCCTCCCAACCTCCCTCCCCACTCTCCATCCCCTTTTTTCTTAGCCCACTATCATCTCTTATACCCATCAACTCCCTCCTAATCTGGAACTTTAGCTGGCCTCTGGAACAACTTAAAAAGATCTGTATGAAATCTGAGTGCTCATGGGGGACCCTCCCCCACACCGATGGCAGCAAAGACAGAGACTAAACTCCAAGCCCATACCAAATAAATGCAGAGGAAAAAATGAAATAAAATAAAATACCAATGCCAAGGGAAAACACTCCCACAAAGATAAAGATTTCTGGATTTCAAACTGGATTTCAACCTGCTAAAGATTAAAAATAGACCCATATCTATCACCATGCACTAAATTAAGATCGAAGTGGATTAAAGATTTAAATATTAAGACAAAACACTAAATTTGCTGGAAGATAAGTTAGGTAGAACTCTTGAAGACATTGGCATAGGAAAAGATTTTATGAACAAAACCTCAGTGGCATGGGAACTTGCACAAAGAATCATCAACTGGGATCTTATCTTATTAAAAAGCTTCTGCACTGCAAGAGAAACCACCAACAGAGCTAAGAGACAACCTACAATCTGAGAAAAAATTTTCAGCAACTGTACCTCAGACAAAGGACTGCTATCAAGAATATATAAAGAACTGAAAAAAATCAGACCCCCAAATTCAAAGACCCAATTCAAAAATGGGCATCTGAAATGAACAGACATTTCTCAGACAGAGAAGTAAAAGCAGGAAATAAATATATGAAAAAATGTTCAACATCATTGGTTATTTGAGAAATGCAGATGAAAACAACACTGAGATTCCACCTTACCCTCACAAAGAATGGCTGCTATTGAGAAATCATCCAATAATAAATTCTGGCAGGGGTGTGGGGAGAAAGGAACCCTTCTCCATTGCTGCTGGGAGTGCAGACTGGTGCAACCACTGTGGAAATCAGTATGGAGATACCTCAAAGAATTAGGCTTAGAGGTCCAATTTGACCCAGCTATCCCCCTGCTGGGTATCTTCTCAAATGAATTAAAAGAATCATACTACAGCGATATATGTGGACCCATGTTCATAGCGGCACAGTTTGTAATAGCGAAAGCTTGGAAACAACCCAAGTGCCCATGAACTGGAAACTGGATAAAGAAGATGAGGTTTTTTATAAAATGGAGTACTACTCAGCCATAAAGAACCAGAAGCTAGAGACATTTATAGCTAAATGGATGCATATTGAGGCCATCCTCTTAAGTGAAATAAATAGGCCACATATGTGTAAATACTGAGTAGTTTCTCTAGTGTGAGAAACTGAAAGTGTAATTAAGGATACACATTGATGAATTTGCCTAATAACATATTTCTTGGATTGTGTTTCCATCACATATCATATGGCTGTATCAAAATTTAAATTAGGGAGAAGCTTGGCTTATATGGAGTCTGCTAGCTAACGAGTTTTTTTCCAGGCCACTATTTGTTCAATGTTGGTTTTGGGGGATCTTTCTGAAACAAATCACACCCTCTGGTGTCTTGTTGGTGCTTGAGAAGCTTTTTTAAGTTATATGGAAAAATGTTTAAGTGCTTTTCAGTTTTGTTTTGGTTGAGTTCTTCTGTATTTGAATATTATTGTAGTTTTTTCCCTTTCATTTTTCTTCTTTGTATGGTTTTAATTTTTGTATGTGTGTGTGTTTGATAATAAAGTAAAAAACAAAAGATAAAGATTTCTTTAAAGGGTGGCCTAAAATACCAAACTGAGTTCAAACTAGAGTCTAAACCCAAGTTGGTATAGAAAATAAGTCAAACTACAAGGTCAAGTATCAGGGGAAAAAAATGGCTCTTGGGTTATACACAGCCTACACTAGGTCCTAGCAAATAACAACCTGATTGACTACTGTCTCAGGATGCCAAAAGATAAGACAACCTTCCTGATCACCCATAAAAAATGTAATGAGGGCCCATTAAAAAAAACAATGATTGGTAACATCTTAACTGATTAGTAGATTTACTTTAAATTCTGTAGTTTAAGTTAATATATTTGTCTGATCAATGTGCCTAAAATGTTTCTTATAAACAGCTTTGGGATGATTCTTAAACAACAATTATAGGGTTAATTTATTTTTTTGTTAGTTTCTGTATATAATAAGATAATTTGTCAGTCAAGGTCATATGAAGTCTTAAAGGGTTATCAGTCATAGCTAAAAGGTAACATCTTTCCTCTTCTTTCTTTCTTCTGGCACTAAGATCATTTATTGTTCAAGGTTGCTTAAAAATTTGTTATTCAGCTAGCTCTAATAAAATATAATACCTATAAGTTAACTCTGAGATAAAAAATACACCAAAATCTTTTAAAATACAAGCAGCTACTAGGTTTGTTACAGAGAAGGAAATATGAAAAACATTATAAATATAAAGCTATATGTTGATATGAGATTTTATGTAATAAGGTTTTAACCTACCAAGTTGGAAAAAGGAAAGGTAGTGACAAAACTCAGAGGTTCAAGTTTGTCAAAAGGACTAGGAAGGATGAGGCATTTAAAAGGAAATGTGTTTGGCTATTCTGCTTTTACTCTTGTTGGTTTGCTTAGGCCTAAGATCTGTTCTTTTTAAACCTCTTTGTTGCTGAAATGTGGCTGAAAGGACCTATGACATTAACTCCAAATCATCAATTACTTCCCTTCCAACATAGGACCAGATAAGACCAACATCTGGAAAAGCATCTCAGCAATGATTAATAAATAATAATCAACAATGCCTTCAGGACCAGAGGAGATACATTAAAAAAAGAAAAGCTGTCAAAATCAAAATGGAGTGACTTGCGTTAACCCTCCCAAAAGATAAATGGAGTTGAGAGGTTATAAGGAAGGGTTCTTATGCATAAGTGCCTGATTGTAACTATGTCATAAAAGATATTTGGCTCTGGCTTTCAAACTCTTTTTGGCAAAAATGGCTGATGATTATTCTTAATTTTCTTTGGTTCACATGCTGTACACTATCTTCATTAGTTTATTTCTTCCAGAATCCTACAGTTCTCAACAATGGGCCTCAGATCAATGCCTAAGCCCACTACAAAAACTCATTTATATCTCATCACTCAGTTTAGGCCTCAAGTCTAAGCTCAAAATCACCCTTACTCTGATGATCAGCAAACTCAAAAACAGCCCCTAGTAATGTCCCCACTCAGCTCAAAGCAGTTACAGATATGACCATTTTGTCCCTTGCCAATCATTTGACTTTGGTGATTTACAAGAAGAAATATGGTGACAAATAGGTTAAAATTCTCAGTACCCAAATTTCTTTGATAACACACTTTTGCCTAGTACCAACTGGACAGTCATAAAACACTACACTAATAGGTACTAAAAAAGTAAGATAAAAGTAAGTACAAAAACCATCCTTGCCTCCTCTGAGCTAAAGGCACTAGCAGATTGTCCTCAGACCTCTGGAAGCAGTGCTCACCATTCCAAATCCAAGGCCAAATTGGACTTGTCCTTTCCCAGTCTGCTAGGACTTGCTACTAACATCTAATTAGGCCCCAATTATTAAGATCCTGTGACCTCCAAACCCAGGATTTGACTAAAGGTAGCAGGTAAGTAAATCTCTTTTCTTTTGGATATGGGAATATTTAACAGAAATATGTGAGACATTTAGTCCCCTTCTTCATCTCTATTATGGGGGTTAATGGTACCACTCTGTAACAGACCTCTGTCTTATAACTTAAAAACAATTTTCATATATTCCTTTATAGCACACCCAACCTGTCTCACTCTATTAATGGGAAAAGATACACTTCCCAAATTACATTCCACCATTACCATCTAGAGCTCCCTAAATTTAGCTGCTCTTCTCCTTAGCCCACCACTATCCTCAACTGAGATTATACAAACCGTACCTCATATTCTATTCCAACAAGACAATCTTGTTGTGTGGGACACCGCCCTCACTCACTTCTCATCATACTATTAAGTTTACCCTCAAAGGCTGCACTTTTTTTCCCAAGAAGACACAATATCCCCTAAATTCACAGTCCACATGGGGACTACAATACACTATTTTCAAATTCCTCTTCACATGACTTACTTTTTTAAAAATCTTCCATTGGTACATTTTAGGTATACGACACAATTACATTTCTCATTGGGAAATAGTTTATATGATGCATCTTGGTTCTTATTTTTTCCCCATTCCTAGCCCTCCCTTCCCTATTTACAAAGACTTTATTTCCATTTTTTCCATTTCTCAGCATTTTTCCTTTTCCTTCTTTCCTTTCCCCTGCCCCTC
>NW_004624898.1:3152921-3183847 GCF_000247695.1 Heterocephalus glaber | reverse complement strand
TATAATTGATATTGTGTAATAGGAAGAAAAGTTCTAAAGGAGCAGGGGAAGTGGGAATATTAGGGGAAAGGAAAAAAGGGAAAAGAAAAAATATGAGAAAAGGAAAAAAATGGAATCAAAGTGTTTGCAAATAGGGAAGGGTGGAAGGGGTGAATTGAGGGCAAGGGAAGGGGAAAAAACATAAGAACCAAGATACTCATGTAAAGGTACAAGATCCCAATGATGATGTAACTGTATTTTATACCGAAAATGTACCAATAAACTTAATGGGAAAAAAATAAATAAAAAAATACTCATCATGGCTGAACTGTACTTAGGAGATTGGGTCTACTCAGACGAGGAGTCACTGTGGGCATCAACAGAAAGGTTATAAGTCCCTTCCTGGCTCTTTAACTCTTTTTTGTGGATACCATGCTATGAGCGGGTTTCCTCTACCATGCCATACCCTATGCCATGCCATCCTGTCTTGGAGCCAGCTGATATCAATAAAAACATGGGCCAAAACAAACCTCTCCTCCTTTAAGCTGTAGTTGTCAGGTACTGTGTCCCAGGAATGAGAAAGTGACTAAAACAGATTTTGGTACCAGAGAAGTGGGGTCATTGCCAGGACTACATCTGCCCATATGGTTTAGAAACCTTTGGAACTAGTTTGTCAGAGGAGTTTGAATAATTTTGTAAATGCTGCCTGGAGAAGAATTCCTAAAAATTGTGTAAGACAAGCTTGATGGGAGATTCCGGTTGGAGCTCAGAAGACCAGAATACTGACAGAAATGTAGTCAGTTAATGCCAGGCTTGTGAGGTTTCTGTTGGGAACAAATAATCCAGTGATAATTGGACTTGAGGCCATATATGTTATGCTCTGGCAGAAAATTTGTCCACATGTTACTCATGTCCTGAGACTTTGCAGGAGACTGAGATTATGGTTGGTGGACTAATTAATCTAGAAGAGGAAATTTCAAGGCAACCCAGCATTCCTACTGGGCTATGGAATGGGTACTGTTGGGTGCATTTAGTCAGTGTTATATTGAGAACAAAGAGCACACAGCACAGCTGAGTGATTTTAAGTTTTGAGTTTCACCAGAAATTAAGGTCATGTAAAGTTAGAACAGAAGAGAACATAGTTACTGAAAAGATTAGGACAATAGGAAAAACGGCTCGAGGACATGTCAGGAAAGAGCAAGACCTTGCCCTTTGGCCTTCAAAAGTGAAAGACTTTGCTTAGAGAAGAGAGCCCCAGAGCACTCTATTGGAGAACCAGTGCCCTCTATTGGAGAACCAGTGCCCAGAGACTTGATTCCCCAGGATTCAATTTACTATGCTCAGCCTCACTCAGAGACCTCTGCAAACATCAGCAAGATGTAAAGGAGCCTTGTCACTACTCCAGCTAGCAGCAGATCTTGGCATGTAACACTAGATTTATATACATAAAGAATGCAAGAGTTATGGGGTCATGGAGACTTCCACCTAGATTTCAGAGGGAGGCCTGAGGGACCAGGCAGTGTCTTCCTGAGAGGATACTGAGTAAAGCTATGAAAGTGAAGCAGAAATTACAATGGAGACCCCAAGAAGTTGAAGAAGCCAGAAATGTGGAATGTCTGTGGAAAGCCACAAGGAGTGAGCAAACCCAGCCCAAGGGAGAAGCTATGAAGGATACAATCACTGGATATGCCTTCTGGGTGGGGCTATCCAAGCCCTTTGGAGTTCATATCTCACTACAGCTTGCCCTGAATACTGTATATGAAACTATGAAATTTAATATTAGCCATGCTGGTTTTTGGTCTTACTTTGGTGTGATTTCTTCCTATCTTACTATTTCTCCCTTTTGAAATGGGAATGTTTACCTTGTGCAATTGTATGTGGCAGTGTTTAACTTTATTTTTACAGAGGCTCACAGCTAAGTGTTTTCTTTAGCCTCAGAGGAGATTTTGGGCTTGGACTTTTCAGCAATGCTGGAACTGCTGAAAATTTGGCAACTCTTAGAGATGGACTAAATGCATTTTACCTAAGGATATGCACATGAGTCTTTTTGGGGCCAGGGGCAGAATGATACGGTTTAGATCTAGATGTCTCCCTAAAGCCTCATGCAATAATAGGCAGCATTGGAAGGTGATTGGCTTATGGGGACTTTATAATAACCTGAATTGCTGTTAGAAGATGGAGGCCTGGTTGGAAGAGGAGCATCACTGTAGGCATGATCCAGAAGGCTATATCTCCCTTCCTGGCTCTTCCCTTGACTCTCTGGTTTTTGAAGCCAATGATATGAGTAGCTATTCCTCTGTTAAGGTCCTATGCCATGCTGTCCTTCCTTGCAAAACCACCTAACTATGGACTGAAACTTCTCCTCCTTTAACTTGTCCAGTATTGGGTCGCAATGACAAAGAAAGTGACTATGACAAAGGTCATAGCTCTACTCCTTCTGGAAAGATGGATATTTCCACTATGGTGTCCCTGTAGGAAGAAACCAAAATGTTTGGCTGTTGGGAACAGATGACCTTCTAAGAGGACTAAAGGACTCCCACTGGGCCAGTACCTGGGAACTGTAGGAAAATAATTTTGCTTCCTAGAAAATACAAATAACAATGACAACTGTTGCCTTCACTGAAGAGCAAATGGCATATAGTATGCATGTACTTTGTCCATCAAAGTGGTACACACATGAAATAAATTATATTTAATTCTGATATTAAGCAATACTTAGCATCTACTATGTGTCAGATACTGTGCTAGGGGTGATACATCAGTAAATCTAAAGATGAACAAACTCATGCTCCTCATTGAACTTATGTTCTAGTAGGGGTGATAGGCAACCAACAAAATATATATGAAAGTAAAATATATGTCAGATAGCCATAAGTGTAATTACACTGCCTTAACTGTGAAGGAGGAAAGGAAGAGAGGCAATGCAAGATTACAATTTGAAATGGAATGGTTAAGAAAGACTCAAGGAGCAGGTAATATTTGAGTGCCAGACTTGAAAGATATGAGGAATTCAGCTATGTAGATATCAGGAGGAGTGCTCTAGGTAGAAAAAAAATTGTTTCAAAATATCTCAAGGATAAGCATGTCAGGCATGTTGAAGAAAGACCAAGGAGGTTGGTATATTGGGACAGTTAACATGGGGAAAAGAGGGCTGGGGATTTAGCTCAGTGGTTCTGACGCCTGCCTCGCAAGCGCAAGGACCTGAGTTTGATCCCCAGTACCAAAAAAAAAAAAAGAAACAAGGAGAAGGAGATTAAGTCAAAGAGGTAAGAAGGGATTCACTACACAGCATTTTGTAAGTAATGAGAATTTTTTAGCTTTTACTTGGAAGAGAAATGGTGAACTATTGGAAGGTTTTGCACAAAGAAGTAAAATGATCTGATTTAGGTAGGGGAGAAGAAAATCAGAGCACTTTCATCACTGCACAAAGTTTTAATGAGCAGCACCACTCTGGAGAAATAAGAATTTTGAAAAATGTTAAAGCTTCCTCCTGATATCAAAGTGGGCCCTGGGCTAGGGGACAGACATATGACATGACCTATTCTTTGAAAGGAAGGAGATGAAAGGATCCAAAGAAGAGTTTTCTGTGGGTGGAGTGGAAGGCTATCATTGTGTATGGATGTATTTGTGCCTGTCTGTGTCTAATCCTTTTCTCCATTTTCCATTGTTGATCTGTTTAGTAAAATGTCATTTTTAAAATGCCAATTTAAGTCCACTCTGCTCAAGAGAATGTGAGGGTAAAGGCTCTCCTCTTCTCTAAATGGGGTTATGAAATGTAGAAAAACAGTTCCTGGGAAGCAAAGTGACATATTGAAAGGCCTGAGGGTCGTTCATCTAGCCTTAATCTGTAAATTCCTTCCCATAAGCATTTCCTTGCTCAAACCAACAAGTATTTTCCAAGTGAGGGAAAAAGGACCAGAAGCATCAACATCACCAAGGATGTTCTTTAAATTCATAGATGCTTATAACCTACTCCAAACCTGATAATTTATAACTTGTGTGGCAATGGTGAGGATTCCGGGATCTATATGCTTAACAAGCTCCCCAAGGGACTCTGATCCACATTCAAGTCTGTGAATTACTGGCTTGGAGGAAGCTGTGCTTTGTTTTAATGAATGAAGTTAGGCCCTGACGTGAGCAACTAGATCAGAAACCAGAAGCCTTCAGTCAGAAGCCCTTGCAAACAGAATGCCAGATCTTGCTTTAAGGTAGCTTCCTGGCTATGTGCATAGGTCTAATTCACCCTAGATCCCTGGTGACCTATCTGTGAAATGGAAGATGTAAGGTGTGACTAATTCATTTCTAAGAGGCTTCTTGGCTAAGAGGAAAAGGGTAGAGATTTAAAGGAGAGAAAGATTCAGGGAGAGAGAGAGTGGGGACAAGAAAAGAGAGAAGAAAAGAGAGGGTGAGGGAAAGAGGGGGAAGGAGAGAAAGAGGGATAGAAGGTGAATAATAATGAATAAGGTTACAGAAAAGGAGAGAAATGGAGAAATTAAGAGTCTCAAGGGAATAGTTTCACTCCACTGAATAGAATCTAGGAAGTAGTCCAGCTGCCATTTTCAACATCTTGGGACTCTCAAAGCCAGGCCGATTAGAGCTGGTGATTTTTCATAGAAGCGTCCTCTATCCCACCCTGTGTGCAACCACATGCACCATGATGTCTACCTCACAAATGTCCTTGAGGTGCTTGATATAGTGACGCTCAGTGCTCATAATCTCATTGATGACATTGGCCCGCATCTGGTCCCGGTTCTGGAGTGGTCGGCCCAGGCACAGGCAGTCTGAGTTGGGGTCCAGGTGCCCATTCTGCACGTCACTGGGCCCTTCCTCTACCCCATCCTCCTGGTTCACCCAGAGCTGTGGAAATAGGCAGAAAAAAATTAATGTGTTAATCTTCTGTGAGGAGTTTCCAGTAAAATAGTAAAAGGGTAAATTAAAACATTTGGGTACCCAAAGAGCCTTCACTCAGAAGCCCTTGCAAACAGAATACCAGCCCTTGCTCTGCTGTGGCTTGCTGGCCCTGAGCAAGTGTCTAATCCTCTCTAGGTCCCTGGTGACCTCTCTGTGAAATGGAAGATGTGAGGTGTGACTAATTCATTTCTGAGAGGCTTCTTGGCTAAGAATATCTCCAAAGATAGAAAAGTGATTGCAAGCAAAACTTGTTCATAGTGATGCATATCTAGGAAGCACAGCAGGATCAAGAAAAGAAAAATTTAAACTAGATATCTAAGTATGATAGCTACATTACTGTCAAAACACTGCATTTAAGTACCTACAATTTGAATACCAAAGTTAAATGCTGGAATGGATGTCTTAACAGCAAGGTTTTTAGTACTGATTTCCACCATAGGATCTATAATAATCAAAATTTGACTGTAAATTCCCTGAGCATGCAAATATCTCTACCTCCTCAAAGTTAGGATGAAGATGGCAGAATATTTCCCCACCACATAATAACAATTGCTATTGATTAAGCACTTATTATACACCAGCCATTGCTGTAAGAGCTATCAAGAAACTTTATTCAGTCCTGCTAGATAAGTATCATCGTTAACACCATTTCACAGAAAAGGAAACCAGGGTTAAAAAAAGCTAAGAAATATGTCCCAAGTCACATAGTTAGGAAGCAGGGAAGCTTGGGATAAGACCCAAACAGTCTTAACTCTACAGCCTAGGCTCTTATACACTATGCCAGCATGTGAGTGTCTCTGGCTGTAAGGAAGACAAGAAGAGAAAAGGAAAAGGTTTGGGCCAAATGGGTTGACAATTATTAGAATCATGAAAAATAGATACAGTTGGTAAAGACTGAAAGACTGAGACTGTCCATTCCAAATCATGAAGTTGAAGGGAAGCAAAAAAAAAACCCTCCTTTGGATAAGATATTTTTGGAGATCTTGGGTGATTTAGCTTGCAAGATAGCCCATTTACTCTCAGTCCTAGAAAAGACAAAACTATAGACACTGGAAGAAAAAGAAGGTGCCACCTCTAGGCATGGTGACAAAATCTTTCTGAGGCAATTTGTCAAGGACCTTGCCAGTTGTCTCAGGAAGATTAATCAACTCTTCATATTTCCTCTCCTTATTTTCTAGGGTTTTCCACATCCCTGACTTAAGAAGCTGAGATCAAGCAACTTAGATGTATCCCCCTTTCTGCCATCAGAAAAGCCTGTTGGTAGATGGTTTCAGAAGCTTTGAGTTGAAGCAAAAAGAACAGCAGTTACAAAAAATACTTAAAATAAAAAGAAAAATAAGAATAGTAGCTACTTCCTAACTGTGTATATTCTTCCTTTTCACATTCCTTCTTAGAGGATGGGGAGTATAGTTATCACCCAGTGTGCCTAGAAATGTTACCTACATATATAAATATTTACTACAGGCCACAGCACAAAGACATCACTCTGTTTTAATGCATTTTGTATATAAAACCAAATGTGCAGTTTATTTCCACCCAAAACCTATCGTTGTTTGCAAATTCTCTATTGTAATCTCTTTCAAAAGGTCAGCTTTGTACCTTTAATATGCTAATAACTGCCCTTTAATACAACTGAGAGGCAATATTAGGGATGATTATTCAAAGGAATAGACCTGTTCAAGAAGTGATTCTAAGGCATTGAAGCAAATATCTTATATACATGATGCTGCTATTTGTAATAATGGAAACCTCCTCTTCTATCAGTCTATTAGCTTTTTTGTGCTTCTCACAAAAAAGCTAAGTCCTGATAAGAAAAGGGTAACATAGGCAAGCTTTTAAGAGATAAGAACCACTGCACCTGCTTTGCAAGCACAAGGTCCTGAGTTTGATCCCTGGTACTGGAAAAAAAGAGAGAGAGATAAAAACCATTCCTTTAATTCTCAGGGCAAGTCAAGTCAAAATGTTGCCTTTTCAGTGGTTGGGATAAGATGAATATTTGAAACACTTCCAGTGGGAAGGAGTATAAGATGTGAGTACAAGAATAGAAGGAGACTTAGATTCACTGCATACTCCATGATATTGTAGTTGCAAATAAGAGAAGCAAGAAAGGCAACTGCATCTCAAGAAGAAGTAGTTCTCATACCCCAAATTTGGTGGGAGAAGTCCCTTCTAGCTACAACTAAAGGTCTGAGTAGTAGGCCCTCTATAAGGGGCTTCTGAAAAGATATCTTTACTTCATTGTAACAACCCCAGATGCCCATTCTTTAGGCTAAGATGCTTTCATACAAAAAAAAAAAAACGCTGTCAAGATTCATTAATTCATTAAATCTATATCAAGTGCCTACCATATGTCAGATACTGGAAATACAGTAGCAAAGAAAATAGAAACCACTGATCTTCATGGATCTGGCATTGCAGAGACAAAGTTTTTTAGCCTAGAAAAAAAGTGCCACGCAAAGCCCAAATTATTGTGCCCTTGATCTCACGGTTACAGAAAAGATCGCCTGGGCCTGATGATACAATTTTCTAATCAAATCCCTAAATTCCCTGTTCTTAAAAGTTTCCCCGTTCTGTGCAGATGAAGATCCTAGTCTGCTTGCATGTTAGAGTACAATGATACAGGTCATCCTAGGAGCTTATCTTCACTGGGTGACATCCTACAATGCCATATCAACCTTTCCTAACAACCTGTGCAGGCTCAGGTGTAACTTTTCACTAGTGTTGTTCACTGATACTGCAATTAGTGCATAGCTTCCTGGTGACAAGTAAGAAGAACAATACCAGAGCCTGCCAGGTTGCAAGACTTACCTAGAAGCCCTCTCAGGGTACTTAAAGGCTGATTTCCCCAGCTTTCATTGAACTCTGAAGCAAGGGGAATTAATGAAGATCAATTTAACAAGTATCTACATTGGACCTATTCTTGGTCTAACTACTAACTTCTTTTCTTTTTCTTTTTTTTTTAACTACTAACTTCTAACTGTGACAGAGACATGGGTGAGCAACACAATTAACTCCTCCCCCCTTCCCTCAAAACCAAGGAGTGCTCTCCAAATGAGAGATGATCTCTGGTCCCTATCTCTCCCTTTTTCTTTCCTCTGCCATTTCCCTCAATAGTGAAAGACTGAATGATTTCATTGTAGTCAGAAATGAAAAAGAATACCTGATCTCATCACTTCTATTTGAAATTGTACTGGGGGTTTTAGTCAGAGAAATTTGACAGGAAAAAGAAGTAAAAGGCATTTAAATTAGAAAGAAGTAAAACTATATCTATTTACAGAACTTATGATCTTACATATAGATAGTTCTAATGAATTAACCAAAAGAAAAATCTGTTATAACTAATAAATGAGTTCAGCAATGGTATAGGTCAATCAATATACAGTTGGATATTACATACACTCTCAATGAACAATCTGAGAGTGAAAATAAGAAAAAAATTGCATTAAAATAGCAATAGAAAAAATAAAATACTTAAGAATAAATTTAATAAAAGTAGTGCAAGACTTATGCAGTGATATCTATAAAATAATGCTGAAAGTAAAGATGACCTAACTAAATGAAAAGACCTCTCATGTTCATTGATTAGAAGACTTAATATTGCTAAAATGGCAATACTCTCCAAATTAATTCAGATTCAACAAAATCTCTAACAAAATCTTAGCAAACTTATTTGTGGAAATTGACAAGCTGATTTTAAAATTCATATAGAAATTGAAGGGACCCAGAATAACCAAAACATTTTGAAAAGTAATGAAGTATGAGGATACATGTTTCCAGGTTTCAAAACTTACTACACATATACACCAACCAAGAGTTTGGCATAGATATAAACAGAGATAAAGATTAATAGAATAGAATTGAGATTTCAGAAATAGATCCCACACATATGATGATTAATCTTTGTCAAAAGTGTTCATATGATTCAAGAGGGAAACTACAGACTTTTCAACAAATGGTGCTTGGACAAACTGGGTATCCCATATGCCAAAGAATAAACTTGGACCCTACCGCATAATATATGAAAAATTAACTCAAAATGGATGAAAGTCCTGAATATAAGAGCTAAAATTATTAAACTCTCTAAAGAAAACATAGAGAAAAATATTTGTGACTTTAGGTTAGCTAATAGTTGCTTAAATGATAACTAAAGCATAAGTAACCAAGAGAAAATAAACTGGGCTTTATCAAAAGTAAAAGTATTTGTGCTTTAAATTATACTATCGGTAAACCAGGCACAGTGGTGCATGCCTGTAATCTCAGCTACTCAAGAGGCTGAGGCAGGAGGATCACAAGTTCAAGCCCAAACTGAGCAACATAGGAAGACCCTGTTTCAAAATAAAAAATGAAAAAGGCTAGAGATATAGCTCAGTGTGAAGGCCCTTGGTTCAATTCCCAGCACTCACACCCCACCCAAAAAAAGAAAGTGAAAAGAGATAATGGGATAAAATACTTGCCTATGATATACCTACTAAGGATCTAGTATCCAGAAGATATGTAACTCAACAATAAAAAGACAATTAACACTTAAAAAGGGCAAAATATTTCAATATGAATTTCTGCAAAGAAGAAATATAAATGGCCAACAAATACATGAAAAGATACTATCATTTGCTTTCAGAGAAATGCAAACCCAAACCACTGCACACTGACTAGGATAGCTATATGGATCATAAACAAAAAGTTCAATAGCAAGTGTTGAGGACGATTTGGGAAAATGTGAACCCTCACTTCATACACTGTTGATAGAAATGTAAAGTGGTGCAACCATAGTGAAAACATTTTGGCAGTTCCTCAATAAGTTAAACATATAGTTATTGTATGACCCAGCAATTCCACTTCTAGGTATATATTCAGGAGAATTGAGAACCTATGTTCACACAAAACTATTACTTATAATATTCAAAAACTAGAAATAACTCAAATGTTCAACAAATGATAATAGATAAACTATGGCTTATCTAGTCAACAGAATAGAGCAGTACAAAGTAATGAAGTACATTTTAACATAAATGAACCTTAAAAAATAGTATTCTAAGTAAAAAAAGCCAGACACAAAAGTCCACACATATAGTATTCCACTTAGAGAAAATGGAAATGTCCAGAATTTAATAAAATCAAACTAATGGTTTCCAGGAGCTGGGTTTGGGAGAAATGTGAAAAGTTTGGTGAAAGAGTCTAAAGCTTAACTTAGAAAAGAATATATTCTGGAGATCTGTTGTACAATACAGTAAATATGGTTAATAATAATGTATTGTATAGTGGAAACTTGCTAAAAAAGCAGATTTGAAATGTTCTTACCATAAGAAATAATAAGAAAGTCTATGAGGTACTGCATGTATTAATTTAATTATTCATATACATATATAGATATTAACACACATATTTATATAGAGATACTCATGAATACATTCACACAAATATACATATGTATTGATATTTATTGTTATATATATATATCTCCCAATTTTTTAAAATTACTTTAAAAAATGTTCTCTGGGTGCATATCCAAAGGAGATGAATCATTATACTAAAAGAATATTGCACTCTCATGTTTATTGCAGCATTATTCACAATAGCTAAATCCCAGATGCCATTCAGTAGGTGAATGGATAAAGAAAATATTGCATATATACAGAATGGAATATTATTTGGGGACAATAAAAGAATAAAATCTTGTCATTTGTAGCTACATGAATAGAACTGGAGGTTATACTGTTAAGTAAAATAAGCCAGATACAGGCAAATATCACATGTTATCACTCATTTGGAGAAACTAATTATTCAATCTTACAGAAGAATGGAATGGTACAGAGACTGAGAAAGGCATAAGAAGAGGATGGAAAGAAGTTCAATAAAGGAGCACCAAAACAGAGTTAAAGTGGAAGAATTACTTCTGGTTTTTTAGAATAGTACAGCAGGGTAACTACTATTTCAAAATCACTAGAAGGGTACAAAATGAACACATAAAAATGATTATTGTTTGAGGAGATAGAAATTCTCATCATGTTGATTTATTACATACTCTATATATGTATTGAACTACCCCATTAAAATATCTCATTAAAGACGTGCAAATATGAAGTGTGATAAAAAATACAGTGACTAATTTTTTTAAGTTATTACAGTAAAAAAATACATGCCCATTATTTTTTCAAATATATTTATTACCCTATACTTTGAGCTCACTATTCACATCATTCTTTCAATTTTCTGAAGCAGTTCTGGAAGTCTTTTTTCATGAGTGTCTTTAGTTGTGCTATTGATGTTTTGAATCAATTCAAGAAATCTATCTTTCAGGAGTTAAAATGATTAAAATGAATAACTGATAATTTGAAATAGGAAAAAAGGTCCAAAGATGAAGGAGTGAAGGGAGGGGAAGGGGAAAGGAAAAGAGGGAATGGAAAAACTATGAGAAAAGAAAGAAAAATGGAAATGAAATCTATGTAAATAGGGAAGGGTGGAGGGGGTGAAGGGTGCACATGGTAATGGGGAAAAAAATAAGAACCAAGATATATCATGTACATGTACAAACACCCAATGATAAATGTAAACGAATTGTATACCTAAAATGTACCAATAAAATGTACCAATAAAATTAATTTAAAAATAAAAGAAAAAGAAATTTATCTTTCGTGATGATTTTGACTTTGAGGAAGAACTATAAGTCACACAGTTTCAGAACTAGTCAGACTGATGAGCACACACTTTAATGTTTTCACACACCCGCCTTTCTATCAGATGGCACTTGGCAGGAGCATTCACCAAACTTTTGATCATGCCTCAAAGACACACACTGGAAGAAGTCTTTCAGAAAGTGTCATGCACAATGAGATGAGTGTGCTTAAAGACAGAGGGGTATTTTTAGGGGGTTTATTGGCCAAGTGTCTTTCATTGTAGTAAATTTTAAAAATATAAACTAATAATATATTTGGATCATACCTCATATTATATCTCAATAAAATATAATAAATAAAACATACAGTTTATACAAGGAAAATATGGTTCTACTATGTGGAAAGATTCACTAAAGTTTTAATATAAAATGTTTAAATTACAAAAAAGGAATAAATGAAATGCTGTGGAAATACACAGTAGTGATAATTGCATAATCTTAAAAATATACTAAAACCCTCCAAAATCACAGAAAACGTTTAATTTTATGGTATATGATGTCTCTATAAAAAATATAAACAGTTAAAATAGTGTAAATTAAGTGACAGTTTTACTTTGAGTGCTCCCTATTCTTCACATATTCCTCCTTTCCTGAAGAAAACATGGTTATAGATTTTGTTTGCAAAAAAACTTGCATTTACATACCTATATGCCTACTCCAGTAGACTAGCTATAGTTCTATATATTAAATTGATGCTCAAAGCAGAGCAAACTCAAATAAATAACATAATTTTGAACCTCAAGCTTCTAGAAAAAGAAGAGTAAGTTAAACCCAAAATGCATATAAGGGTTGAAATGATAATGATTCGAGCAGAAATTAATGAAATTGAGACTAAGAACACAATACAAAGAATGAATGAATGAAAGAGCCTGTTCTTTGAAAAATTAAATAAAATAAACAAATCCTTAGCCAACCTTATCAAAAAATAGGAAAGCGAAGACTCAAATCCATGCAATTAGGAGCGAAAAGGGTGAAATCACAATGGATCTTGCAGAAATCCAGAAGATCATCAATATCTACTTAGAGAACCTGTACTCTAATAATGTGGAAAACACAGAATGGACAGATTCGTAGATACATATGAATTACCAAAGCTGAATCAAGAAGATATAAAAATTCTAAATAACCCAGTATCAGTCAATGAAATTGAAGAAGTATTTTAAAAAGCTACCAACAGAGAAAAGCCCAGGTCCTGACAGATTGACTGCTGAATTCTACAAGAACTTTAAAGAAAATCTAATGCCACTACTCTTCAGACTATATAATTAAATTGAATGGGAAGTAATACTTCCAAATTCCATTACTAGAAGCAAGCATTACCTTGATACCAAAACCAGAGAAGGATGCAAAGAAAAAAAAAAGAGAACTACAGGCAAATCTCAGTAAGAAACATAGATGTAGAAATCCTCAATAAGATCCTGGCAAACAGAATGCAGCAAATGATCAAAAAGATTATACACTATGACCAATTAGGATTCATTCTAGGGATGAGGGGATGGTTTAACATATACAAATCAATAAATGCAATACACCTCATTAACAGAACTAAGGACAAAAACCACATGATCATCTCAATAGATCAGAAAAAGCATTTGACAAAGTTCAACACTCATTCATGATAAAAAAAAAAACCCTACAGAACCCTATCTCAATCTGATAAAAACCACCTATGACAAACCAACAGCCAACATCACACTAAATGGTCAAAAGTTGAAAGCTTTCTCTCTAAAATCAGGAACAAGACAAGGATCCCCACTATCACCACACTTATTCAATATAGATCTGGAAATATTAGCCAGAACAATTAGACAAGAGTAAGAAAGAAAAAGAATAAGTACAGAAAAGAAAGAAGTTAAATTACCATTATTTGTAGATGACATGATACTCTACATAGAAGATTCCAAAAACTCAATCAAAAGACTCCCAGATTTAATAACCAAATTTAGTAGCATAGTAGGATAGAAAGTCAACCCTCAAAAATCAATAGCATTCCTGTATACAAATAACAATCTCACTGAGGCAACAACACATTTCAGAGTAGCATCAAGAAAAAATTAAATACTTAGGAATCAACCCAATGAAAGGAGTAAAAGACTATTACAGCCAAAACAACAGCATTCTGAAAAAGGAGATCAAAGAGGATATCACAAAATGAAAAGATAGCCCTTGTTAATGGATGGAGAAAACCAATATAGTGCAAATGGCCATACTCCCAAAATGGTTACACAGATTTAGTGCAATCCCAATCAAAATACCAATAGCATACCTCAGAGAACTACAGAAAACAATCCTAAAATTGATATGAAACCAGGAGAGATCTAGAATAGCAAAAGCAATTCTGGGAAACAAAGGCAAGGCAAGGCAGGGGCCATCACAATCTCTGACTTGAAATTATACTACAAAACTACCATGATAAAAACAGGATGGTACTGGTCGAAAAAAAAAAAAAAGACTTGAGAATCAATGGAACAAAATAGAAGATGCAGAAACAACTCCAAACACACTCAGCTACCTTATCAAGGACCAAACACCTTCACTGGAAGAAAGACAGCCTCTTTAATAAATGGTGCTGGGAAAACTAGCTTTCTACACACCGAAGATTATACCTAGAGCCATGTGTCTTATAACATACTAAACTAAATAAAAATGGATCAAAGATCTAAATATTAAAAAAACTTGATATGCTGGAAGATGGAATATGTAAAACCCTTGAAGACATAGGTGTAGTCAAAGACTTTATGAACGAAACCTTGATTGCACAGGAAATATTACAATAAATTGACAACTGGAATAATACCATATTTAAAAACTTTTGCACAGGAAAAAAAACACTAACAGAGTGAAGAGACAACCAACAGAGTGGGAAAAAAATTATCAACTATTCCTCAGACAACAGACTAATATCTAGAATATATAGAGAACTCAAAAAAATCAGACCCCCAAAATTTGAAGATCTAATCCAAAAATAGATATCTTAAATGAATAGATACTTCTCAGATAAAGAAATACAAACAGCAAATAAACATATGAAAAAGTGTTCAACATCACTGGTCATTTAAAAAATGCAAATTAAAACAATACTGAGATTTTACCTCACTCCAGAAAGAATGGCTATCATCAAGAAATCAACTAATAGCAAATGCTGGTGAGGATATGGGGAAAAGGGAACCCTTCCTTACTGTTGGCTGGAGTGTAAACTGCTGCAACCACTGTGGAAATCAGTATGGAGATTCCTGAAAAAACTAAAACTAGAGGTTCCATTTGTCCCACCTATTTCACTTCTTGGTATCTTCCCTAAAAATTAAAAGCATCATACCACAGTGATATATGCACATCTATGTTTATAGCAGGAAAATTTTCAATAGCTAAATCCTTAAAACAGCCCAGATGCCCATCAATGGATGAATGAATAAAGAAAATGTGGTTTTTATATACAATAGAGTACTACACTGCCATAAAAAAGGATCAACTTGAGCCATTTTTAGGTAAATGGATGCACCTTGAGACTATATTTTAAGTGAAATAAATCAGACACCCATGTTTAAATATCATATAGTTTCTCTTATATGAGAAACCCAAAGTGTAAATAAGGGCCAAAATGGATGATAGATATTGGGAAGTAGAAAGAAAATGTTCAGATGGGAAGGGGAACAAAGGAGGAGGGATGGAGAAAGGAAGGAAGAAAAAAGGAAAAAAAATGGAAACAAAGCTTTTATAAAAGAGTAGGGGGAGAAGGACTGAAGGGAGCAGAGGGGACTGGGGAAAAAGAATCAAGATATATTATGTACAGGTACAAATTTCTTACGATGAATGTGATTGTTATATATATCAAAAGTAAATTAATTGATGCTTATACAGCCCATTGTACACATTCTTCCACATCTTTAGTAGCACCTCCCTCCAAATGAACTGGTACTTCTAAAAAGAGAAGTGTTCTAACATTCATCCAATAGCTCCTTCATGAATTCAATAAAGGCTTAAGGAATGTCTTAGAAAATATTCTATTCCTGGCTCCAGCAATGTGATGTTTCTGTTAAGAGAATAGCCAAGGACTATTGTCTAAATCCTACCTTAATATTTTCAGAGGCCAGATCTAGCCAGCAAAAGGAGTGAAAAGTAAGCCATCCTCTGCGAAAGTGAGGGTTTATTGCCAGTCATATTAAATAACAAAATCCCAGGGTTAGAGAATAAGAATTATAAAGGAGATGTAAGGTCAGCTAGGCTCAAACCAAACTCTGACCCTTTATCAATACATGAACTCCCTTGAGAACATCTCTTGTCAGCAATTTCCCAGCTTCACTCTTTGAACATAATCAGTGATGAGAAAGGAAATCACTGTCTCCAAATGTAACACTTTCCATTTTTAGATAATTCTAATCACAAGCAGAATCCTGTTTTGCCTCTGTTTGAATGAAAATACAAGGCATAAATCTCAGCAAACACTGCAAAAGGGCAAAATACAAACAAGAGAATGGGATTAGACAGAATGTAAACTCTCCTATAGCAAAAGTCACCAAATACCTTTTTCTGTCACCACAGTGAAAAGAAATGGCAAAGTGGGGCTGGGGATTTAGCTCAGTGGTTCCGCTGCCTGCCTAGCAAGCACAAGGTCCCGAGTTCGATCCCCAGTACCAAAAAAAAAAAAAAGAAAGAAAAATGGGCCAGGGATTTAGCTCAGTGGTTTCGCCGCCTGCTGCGCAAGCGCAAGGACCCAAGTTCGATCACCGGTACAAAAAAAAAAAAAGAAATGGCAAAGTGTAGGTACAAAGATGGATGTGAATATAGACTGAAAGAAACCTGATTGACTGAGGGCACAGATCTCATTCTGTACACACACACACATGTTTTGGAGCCTTAATCCCAGTTTCTGGTTGTATCAGGCATGCTTTAGAGATCCTTGAGCCTGCATGCTAGGAAAAACTTAGCACAGAGACAATCAGTGCAATTTGTATAGTCAGGCACAGAAACCATTTTTTGGTCCCTCAAGGAAAAGAGATTTAATAACTGTCACTAATTACACAAAAGATCATCATAAGAAGGCTGATAACAAATTGTTCTCTGCTTCCAGCACATAATGAGAAATAATGAGCTTCAACCAGAACAATGAAGATTTTGGTTATATTACAAACAAAAAAGAAGGAAAAAGCAGAATAGAGGAGTGAAGAGATGAAGAAAGACATATAGGAACACTCAATCTTTGCATTCATGGCTTTCCATCAACATTTTAGGCCGGACTTGGGCCATTAAGTTCCACTGTACCCCAACATATGCCCATGACCTCAGCCTGGCCATGCTTTCAATTCATTCTAATAAATCCTGTTTATTCCACTTCCAAATCTTTACATCCTTCTACTGTGCAAACTTACCCTCTCTCCAAGAAGGCCTTACTTATTCTTTTCTATTATTCTTTTGTTCTTGGCTTCCTTGAAAATCTAGCACTTTTCCACAAACTCTTACTTAGGCTTTGAAATGGTTCTGCAAGACAGGCAATGCAAAGCTTATTATTCCCACTTCCAAGATGACAAAGCCAAGGTCTGAGAAGGGGATGCCTCACAGTAAACAGATTTCAGTCAGGACTGAAGCTAGGTCTCCAGACTCTTAGGCAAAAATTAGGAGAAACTATATATGACAGAGATAAATGGTAGAGGCTTTAGAGTCTTGGCAATATAGATGATAGATAGATAGATAGACAGATAGATAGATAGATAGATAGATACATGATAGATAGACAGATAGACAGATAGATAGATATAGGTTGTACAATTGCCTTGCCATGGAACACACAAGATGTTACTTCTCTGATCCTCAGTTTCCTCATTCTTCATCTGTGAAACAGAGAAAAATATAAATATGTTTCATGGGTTACTACAAGGATTAAATAAGGTGATGCATGTCAAACTCTTAGGTAATGCCTATAAAATAGTTCCTTACACAAAGTATTAGCTCTGCTTCTTATTACCCCCCTACATTGACTCTATCTGCCCCCGGAATGATGAAAAAACAACCAAGGTGAACTGCTTTCTCTAGTAAAGAAAGGGTTTTAGAAATTAGTTGATGGGAGTGAAGACTGATGCAACCATTATGAAAATCAGTGTGTAGATTCCTCAAAGAAATATGATTAGAGGTCTCATTTGACCGAACTATTCCCCTGCTGAGTATCTTCCCAAAAGAATTAAAAGCATCATACCACAATGATATATACACACCCATGTTTACAGTGACATAGTTTGTAATAGCTAAATCTTGGAAACAACCAAAATGCCCATCAACCAATGAATGGATAAAAAAGATGTGGGGTTTTTTTATACAATGGAGTACTACTCAGGTACAAAGGAAGATGAACTTGAGATATTTATAGCTAAATGGATGCAACTTGAGACTACACTTCAGTGAAATAAATTGGACACGTGTGTAAATACCACATTGTCTCTTTGGTGTGAGAAACTGAAAGGGTAAATAAGGACCAAAATGTATAACAGATGATATGAAATACTAAGAAACTGTTCAAAAGGAACAGGAAACTGTGAAGGGAGAGGAGGGAAAAGGGAAGGGAAAAGAAAAAAATTGAGAAAAGAAGGAAAAAATGGAAATGAAACTTTTGTAAATATGAAGGGGAGGGAGGGTTCAAGGGAAGGGGATTGTGAGTAAAGAGGAATCAAGATATACTATGTACAAGTACAAATTCCCTTTGATGAATGTGATCATTATATACATTTAATTTGTACCAATAAAATTAATTTTAAAAAATTAGTTGTGCAATGCTCATATAATTTTCACTGCATTTCATACTCTATATCTCTCATACTCCAAATAACACCTCCTTTACAGCAGAGTTATAAAAGCCCCCTACCACCACAAAGAAGACTGGGCTGGGGAGAACATCCTTTGCTCACTAAAAGGCTTCCTAATGTACAAGGTCAAATCAAATGGTGGGAGGGTTGGGGTATAAGAAAAACCTTTCACAGACAACACAGTTTCCTTACCAGGGAAGAACATTAGATGAACTATCATTTACTTCTAAGGTGAACTATATTCCACTCTATCCCTCAGTCTTCCCTTTCATTGCTTTCCATGGTCTTATTTTGCTTAGTCCATGATAGAATTAGGTTTATTAGTAAAATATCCACAAAAAGGAGTGCTATGATAGGACCTTTAAAAGTTCATTTCTTCTTTATTTCCTTTGATTTGCTTTGTTTGAGCTAAAGGAAGAAAATGTTTCTATTTAAGCTATCTAGATACGGAAATACAAAGCCTTGCCCTACCTAATTTTGGGATGAAAGCCACAATAAGAAAGTTGAAAGCCAAGCTAATTTGGATTACTTATCTCCTAGAAAACTTTCAATTATTTGAAAGATACTGAGAAATGAAAAACAACACAAAACTAAAAATTCTATGGAGTAGTAGCCTGGAAAAGCACTGGCTTTGGAGTTAGACCTTGAGGTTTCACCATAGAAAAACTTGTCATGGGCAAAGGACAACTACATTCCCAATCTAGGGTGTGTAATTTTCTCTTTGGGTTGGGGTTAGGGGGCTTTGAAGCTTGGCTGTGAAGAAAGTAACACTCAGAGTATGACAGATTTGGGAACATTATAAGAGCAATTATAAAATACTTTCTAAAACCCTTCCTTGATTTGAGAGGGAAGTTTTTTACAGACATTTGCTTGTGGCTCTCTAGCCAAAAGATGCCAAGCCAGGGGATAATAACAATGTAAGGGACCTTGCTTAGGTTATGCCATCTAGGTAAGTTTGACAAGGTCTCCTTCATTATCTTGATCCTCCAAAGCTCTGCAAGTGTTCCAAATTTAGATTGTTCCATATTGAAAATTCTGCAACATATGCTTAATATTTTTAACATCTTTTATTTTCTATTGAAGCTGAGGCATTCATGGCTATTTAGATATATGTTTCTTCCTGACCTCAACTCCTACTGAATCACATCTCTTCCCTAATTATCTTCTGTCTTCCATTTGCCAACTTGTGTGCAAAACATTATGGAGTCCAGGGGCTGGAAGGAAGCAGTCATGGAGAGTGAATGATAATGAGTATGGGATTTATTTGGGGTTGATAAAAAGTTCTGCGGCTAGATAAAAAGTGATAGCTACAGAACATTGCAAATGTACTGAATTGTATATCACAAATAATTCAAATGGTAAAACTTATATTTATCTTACCTCAATAAAAAAATAAAGTAGGCTAAAGAGGTTCATGGAATTTATCTGGCCCAACCTTTCTATCTTCAGGAGAGAAAACTGAAACCTAACAAAGGGAAAGAATTTCACTCAAATTACAGTGCTTAGACAAGTCACCTCCAGTATTAAGTTTTTATTTCTACTATCTTCAGATTCTTGGAGAATGGTCTAAAATATTTCTGTAGCCATTTAAAGATCATTTGTTCAATGAATGAATTTATAACAAAGTCTTTTATTCTATAGATATGGAAATCATCTTCACTGCACTCTGCCTGCCTCTGGATTCCTAGTTACTATACTTTACCTGCGTATCAATGTGCACTCAATAACTTGATGACCCACTAATAATAACTATTTTCCAGGACAACAAAGCCACACTCTGTATACTACCCACTGATGCCATACTCTTATTGGGGTGAAATGTCTCACAACATTTGTGTTTGGGAAGGTCTTAACCCAATCCATACCTTTAGACTATCTAATGCTACATGGGAAGATGAACTTCGAAGGATTTGCCCAATACACAATTTTATCTGACTGCACTATAATTTCAGAGCTACCATTGGTCTTGTCCAACAAATAAGATCATTACTAAATGTGCCCTTAAGAGTAATATATGCTAAAATATAGCCTCCCCGGGAATCATGATACCTGAAAAACAACAACTTGGTGAAGAAAAAAAATGCACATCTCTGGGAATCAGGATGAAACTAACAAGAAAACTGGAAACTACAAAAAAGCTGGAGAAATTGAGTACAATTTAGAGAAAAGAATGAAGCAGTTTTGAAAGCTGACCTGGGCTTCAAGGGAGAAAGACCTGTTTCTGCTTACACAAGGTAATCCCAGAGAGGGTCAGCAGTTCCTAGGAGTAACAGCAGACCAGGCCAGCAGCACTGGCCTGAAGAAGAGCCCACAGCTATTGTTAACTGAAAAAAGTGTGGGCTTTTATTCTAAAAGTAACTTATTCCACATGGCAGGCTAGAGTTGGAGAAGAAATTCAGCACAGAATCTACCACATTTGATAGTGTTTAATCAGGAGTCATTTTTGGGAAGAGTTAATTGTTGAAGACTGAGCCACAGACAACTACTGAAATACTATACTTTAGGGTTTCTTGTGTCACCCTACCCCAGTGACTGAGTGAGAGATAGCCACAAGAGACAATCATGGAGAAGGTGTAGGCTAGATGTAGACACCTCTGAGAAGTTTAGGCTCAGGCAAGGAAGGACAATGGGGCCCCATCTTCTGCGGTGAGAACCAGGCTGGTTCTGTGAACCTTGCAGAGGAAGCTGGGTCTTAAAATGCTAGTATTAAGTCTAGCAACCTGCTTGACCCACTCCCCACTACCACCACCTGGTTGCCCACATCCAGCACACAACTCAGTGATGTTTACTGTCTCATCTGCCAACATGAACAAGGACATGCCTTGCCTTAGACAGATGCCATAGCCTGGAATGTAAATACAGAGGGGCTCTGGAGCTGTGTGGGTAGGAGGCACCTCACAAACCTACAGGCTATAAAATAGCCATGACTTGGTGCACAGATCAACATGGGAACTGGGAGCTGCCAGAGCAAGTACAGCCCTCTTGTAGAAACTATTGACCAATCAAACTCAGAAGGAAAAATGGGACAAGATTCAGCATTTACACACAAAAACCTAAGTATAGAAACAAAATACATCTCAGCAGCGACTCACTATCCCTCCCCCAGATATGGTGGATTTCCATACTCAGACCCTGGAACTAAACCACTCTTTAAAAAACAGGAAATGATTTTTTAAATCATTTCTCTTTTTCTTCATTGACTTTTGGAGATTTTCTTTTTCTTCTTTATATTTTAATTCTGTTTTTCACTTTATTTTGCTCTGTGTTTTATTTTCCTTGTTTGTTCTTTTCTGTTATTTTTATCTAATTCTATCAGTTTACTTTTAATTCTTAATAGGATCCTTTATCTAAATGTCTCTCATCCTTCTCATCTTCCTTTTCTTTATTTTTCAAATTTTATTACTGTGATTTTCCCTTCAAAAGTCTTACATATTTATTAGTATTGCTATTAAGTATAAGAATAGATCTCTTTTTTATGGTTAAAGGTGGTACAGTGGTAGACTCTACTGGTTCTTATGGTGTGTCAATATTCAGTCTGTCTTTGACTCTGTTATTGCTGCTAATTTTGTTGCTACTACCAAAATAGCATAGTTGTTGCTATTATTTTAATTTTACTATATGCCAATATCTGGTTTGTCTTTGTATCATTAACAATAGTGCAGTTTATTTCCAGAGAACTGAGTGCTGGGCCAATTACACTACACCCTTCCCTCCCCAAATTTATAAAGGTGATTAGATCTTGGGACAGAGGCTAAGGCTCATCCAGAGTGTGTCACTAAAAAGTAGAAATGAATTACAAAGTCTCCATACTAGCAACAAAGACTTTCCCCTATACTCAAACAAAAATATCTCAGAACACATGGATGTGTACATACATACACACACACAAATACAAACATGAAAAGACAAGTCAAAAAAATGCTTCCCAAAACTCCCAATTCCTTCAAAGCTGATTCATCAAGTGTCAAAGGGAAGGAAATCAAAAGCCAAACAGGGGAATTAAATGAAATAATGAAAGAAGAGACAAAAATTAGATTAATAAGTTTCTCAGTGAGCTCAAAGATGAGATAATGGACTTAATAAACAAAATCATCAGTGATCTCATAGAAGACACTAATAAAAAGCTACCTGAGCTAAACAAAGTGACACAAAATATGAATGACCAGTTTAAACGAACAGAGTTCATGAAAAGGTACCAAGCAGAAAGCCAAGAGAATAAAAATGCTATTGAGTGTATGAGCAGCAGAATCGACTGATATGAGGACAGAATCTCACCAATAGAAGATAGATCTGATACAGGTGACAATATACTCATATATATCATAGAAGAATAAGAGAACATAGAACATTGATCCAACAGCTGCTAGATGATGGAAAAAGGGCTAAGATTAATTGCAATTAGTGAAAAGTCAGAAGACAGTATTAATGTCTTAAAAAACCTGTTTAAAGAAATAATAGCAGAAAACTTTCCAAACGTGGGGAAAAAATTTAACATGCAGATAAATGAGGCATATAGAATACCTAATAGCCATGATCAGAAAAGAACTCCATGACACATCATAGACAAAATCCCAGAAGTCCAACACAAAGGCAAAATCTTAAAAGCTGTTAGAGAAGAAACAATAAATCACTCATAAAGGTAAACCCATTAGAATTAAATCAGACTTCTAAATACAAACCACACAGGCCAGGAGAGCCCTAAAAGAAAACAACTTTCAATACAGACTGATATATCCTACACAGCTTTTGTTCAAAATTGATGAAGAAATAAGGTATTTTCATAACAAAGAGAACCTTAAAAATTAATGACTACTAAACCAGGACTCTAAAAAAATTTTCAAGGACGTCCTAGGAAGAGACAATAAAGGCAACAATGTCAAAAAGGCTAATGGAATGAATATACCAGGCAGAGTGAGCAGGTAAGCAGAAGTGAAAAAAAAGGATCAGCAACAGTAAAATAATGCAATGACAGGAATAAGCTAATATCTTTTAGGAATAACTCTCAATGTGAATGGTGTCAATTCCCCAAACAAAAGACAGATTGGAAGACTGAATCAAAATACAAAACCCAACAGTATACTGCATATGAGACAAATGGAATCCAAAATGGAATACATAGACTAAAAGTAAAATGATGCGAAACAATATTCCATGCAGTAGGACACCAAAAACAAGCAGGAGTAGTTATCTTACTTTTAGACAAAGTGGACTTTAAGCCAAAATGTATCAGAAGAGGCAAAGAAGGTCCCTACCAATTGGTTGAGGGAAAAATTCAACAGAAAGGGATAACAATCATATATACACGGAACACTAGTGCACCCAACTTCATAAAGGAAACATTAATAAATCAAGTAGATATCAACACAATTCTAGTGGGGGACCTTAGTACACAACTATCACTAATATACATTTCAAGCAGCCAAAATATCAACAAAGCAATATCAGAGTTGAACCACACCTTTAAACAAATGGATCTAATAGCTATAAAGATCAAGAAAGAAAGTAATAAAAGTGAGACCAAAAAATTTACAAAGAATCAATGACTCAAAGAGGTGGTTATTTCAAAGAATGAAAAATAGACAAACTCTTAACCAGTCTTACTAAGAAAAGAAAAGAGACCAAAGTCAATGCAACTAGAAATGAAAATGTTGAAATTATCATGGACACTGCCAAAATCTAGAGTATTAGTAAATACTGCAAGAAACTGTATTCCAATAAATTGGATAATTCAGAAGAAATGGATATATTCCTAGATAAATATGAATTCCTAAAACTGAGCCAGCAAGATATAACAATCTAATAATAGGCAATGAAGTTGAAGTACTAATTGAAAACCTACCAACCTTAGCCCAGGACCAAATTAATTCACCACGACATGTCACAAAAACTTCAGGGGAGATCTAATGCCAATATTCCATTAAATCTAATGAAACTGAAAGGGAAGGAATACTCCCAAAATCATTACTGAAAGCTAACTTTACTCTGATTCCAAAACCAGACAAGGACCCAACTGAAAAAGAAAGCAACAGTCCATTCATTTTAAAGAATATAGATGCAAAAATCCTCAACAAGATACTGGCAAATAGAATGCGGCAAGTCATCAAAAAGATCATACATCATGACCAAGTAGGCTTCTTCCCAGGGATACAAGGAGGATGGTTCAACATACATAAATCAATAAATGTAATACTTGATATAAGGAGAAGCAGCAGAAAAATTGTTTCATTATGTCAGTAGAGTTGACAAAGTCCAACATCCATTCATAATAAAAACTCTGAGAAAACAGAGACAGAAAGACCTAACCTCAGTCTGATAGAAGCCACTCATGACAAAACTACAGCCAACATCATATTAAATGAGGAAAAGTTGATAGCTTTTGCTCTAAAATCAGGAACAAGACAAGGATATTCACTATCTCCACCATTGTTCAGTAGAGTACTTGAAATATTAGCTAGAGTAGTCAGGTAAGAGAAAGAAATAAAAGGGATAGGTATAGGAAAAGAAGTCAAATCATCATTATTTGCAAATGTCATGATCCTTTACATAGAAGACCCAAAAAATTCCACCAAAAGACTCCTAGACCTGAGGAACAAATTCAGCAAGGCAGCAGGATACAAAACCAACACACAAAAATCCATAACATTTTACCAGTAATGAACTCACTGAGAAAGAAATTAGGATAATAATACCATTTACAATAGCCTCAAGAAAAATTAAATTCTTAGAAATTAATTAAAGAAGGAAGTGAATGACCTCTACATGAAAACTATAGTATTCTGGAAAAGGAAACTGAAAAGGACATCAGAAAATGGAAAAATATTCTCTTTTCATGGACAGGAAGAAGCAGTATTGTCAAAAAGGCCATACTGTCCTGTTACAAAGATGTAATCTTAATTAAATATCAACTATTAAACACTATAATAAAGCTTCCATGTCTAAAAAAAACAGGCCATACTTCCAAAATTGATATATAGTTTAAATGCAATCCCAATCAAAGTATCAAAAGTATTCCTGAGAGCATTATATAAAATTTACATGAAACCAACAACAATAAAGCAAGAGGCATCCAAATTCTAGGTTTCAAGTTATACTACAAGGGCACAGTGACAAAAACAGCATGATACTGGTACAAAAACTGACATACAGATGAATGAAACAGAGCAAAGATGCAGAAACAACTCCATTCAAATGTCTGATTTTTGGCAAAGGGGCCAATGAAAATATGCTGGAGTAAAAATAGCCCCTTTAGCAAATGGTGCTAGGAAAACTGACTGTACACACGTAGAAGATTGAATCTAGAATCATTTCTCACCATGTACTAAACTAAAATCAATAGATTAAAGATGTAAGTATTAAAACAAGAATATTTAAGCTGGTGGAAGATAAAATGGGTAAAACTTTTAAAGACATAGGTATAGCCAAGGACTTTCTGAACAGAACCACAAGTGTACAAGAAATAAAATCAATAAACAATAAATGAGATTATATCAAATAAAAAACCTTTTGCACAGGAAAGAAAACAACCAACAGAGTGAAGACACAATCTATAGCATAGGGAAAAATTTTTTTGCTGCTTATGCCTTGGACAGAGGGCTAATATCTTAAATATATAAGGAATTAAGAAAATTAGACCCCCAAAATAGGGGAAAGTGAAATGAATAGACACTTCTTAGAAGAAGGAAAAACCCATAAGTACATGAAAACATGCTCAACATATCTGGCCATAAGAGAAATGCAAATTAAAACAATACTAAGATTCCCTCTTATTCCAGAAATGATGGCTCTGGCTCTCATCGAGAAATCAAATAAATTCTGGTGAGGCTGAAAGGCAAAGGATCACTTCTACATTTTAGTGGGAATGCAAACTAGTGCAATCATTATGGAAATCAGTATAGAGATTCCTCAAAAAACTAAAAACAGAAATTCCATTCAACCTAACAATTCTTTTTCTAGGTTTCTTTGAAAATGTTAAAGACATCATATTACAGTGATACATGCATATGTTTATAGTGGCACAACTCATCATAGCTAAATCTTGGCAGTGGCCTATATGTTCATCAACAGATGAATAATTTTTTTAAAATGTGACATTTATACACAATGGAGCACTACTCTGCCATAAAGAAGGATAAATTTGAGTCATTTGAGTCTGTAGGAAAATAGATGCCCCTTGAGACCATAATGCTACATAAAATAAATCAGACACACAAACTAATATTGCATGGTTTCTCTTATATGAGAAACCCAAAGTATAAGAAAATTAAAGAACAAAATAAAAGGCAGATAATAGGATACAATGAGATAGATTTTTTGCCAAAGGGAAGAAGAGATGGAGGGAGGAAGAAAGGATGGGAGAGGAATGGCAGGAAAGAAAAGAATTAAGAAGTGTTATGTACATGTACTGACTCTGCATTATGAATGTAATCATTATGTGCTGCAAGCACATATGTATGTATGTAACTAAAATTTCAAGGCTTTTTAAAAAGAAGAATAACCTGGCCAGGAATGTAGCTCAGCAGTACAGCACCTGCCTGGCAGGCATGAGGCCCTGAGTTCAATTCCTGGTACCAGAAAAAAAAAGGAAAAAAAAAGAATAACCTATGCTTTCTTACTGTAAAATTGAAAATAGGGATGAGGTTGCCTCACCCATGTCCCTCAGGCCTGAGTCCCACTGACCAACAATGTCAATAAACTCACTAGCTTAATAGCCTATTAAAACAACAAAAGATTTGGACCAATGCGCAGAATGTATAGGTCAATTAGTATGATTTTTTCCCCAAATACATCATAAAAAAGTTGTTTTCTAATCCATTCTTGGCCTCCTGTGTATAGCACACCATTCCACCATCTATTTGCTCATAATTGAAAAGTAACTGCTGAGCTACCATAGCAGTAATACTTTGTTACTTGATAGAGGCTAGAGCAGCCAAGAAAGCACATTGTTCAAAGACATGTTCAGCAGGCTCAGTAGTTATAACATCATTCCTATTAATTATGAAAACTTGGCAGTATCATCATGTAGAAGTTTCTGTGTAGCCTATGTCCTCATACAAATGCATGAATGGGATGGAACAGAAGCCTTATGTGCCCAGATGCCCTCAACCTAGTCACATAGACATAAGAGCAGCAAGAAGCTGATGCAGGTGAAATGATTCATCCAAATGAGGAGTAAAAGATAAAATTCCAGAAGCCTGGAGAACAGGAGAAGATTGGCACACCTGGTCTCACACTTCAGACCCCTGGTCTCACACTTTCAACCTCTGAAGGGCTGCAGAAATAGTAGAGTCCATGTCATTAAAAGTTTGCTATCATTAGTATTATAATTAAATGCCCTCTATATGTCACTTGAACATTTTCTGTATGTGATGACCACTTGGGAAGCAAGAAAATTTTAGAGGTGCTCAAATATCAGCAAGATAACTAAATCAGGTGATTTAAGACATTCTCCGAGACCTAAAGTTCTCTAGCTCTATTAGTCAACAACAATCGCTCACAGACCATCTTAAGAAGGATAAACAAATTAAGGCCTTTACAGTTGGATCCACATCAATCAAATGCTAACTTAGACAAGAACCTCATTCCATAAAGAGTGCATGAGTAGTCACCTAAAATTAATTTTGGAGCATTAATACTGACAACATATGGTTAACATATCAGTGCTGATATTTCTCTTTGAGGATCCATAGTGGCAAAAATGACAGGTGCACAAGATATCACTTGCATAAGACACTACAGATACAATATTTATGCTACTTAAAAGAAAAATGTGTTTCTAATGATTTTCTTTTTCTATTAATTTTATTGGTACATTTTAGGTATACAATATAATGACATTCATCATTGGAAATTTTTATCTTTACATAATCTCTCTTGGTTCTTAATTTTTTCCCCATTCCCCTACCCTCCCTTCAACCCCTCCACTCCTCCACATTTACAACGAGTTTGTTTCCATTTTTTTCATTTTCTCATATTAATTCCATTCCCTTCTTTCCTTTCCCCTATCCCTTATTTCTAATGATTTTCAAACAGAGCAATAACACTGAGCCATCAAACAGAAGTACAGAATTGGAGCTTGGCTCTGCCCTGCAATTCTAAATACTTACAGGGCCTATATGGATCATATCACAATTTGTAGACTAAATTCCTTCACCTTATATCTCTAATGAGGATGGAAAAGGCCACCATGGGTTCCATGAGATAGAATATGTCGAATAATAATATATAAAGGTAAAGGGGGAAAATAAAAAAAAAATAAAGGTAAAGGGGAAGGAGTGATGAGGAGGTGGAAGGGAAAGAGGGGCATGAAGACAGGAAAACCTAGATCCCCTAAATGTCTTAAATGACATTCTAACAAAGAACTCTAGGTTTCAACTACTTCAAATGGATTTCTCATCATATAAACTGCATCTCTGCCAACAGAGAAGGAAGAAAACAAAGTTAAACAGAACTAGCTATTTATGAATTTAGAAAGGTTTTATTTCACTTTTAAGGAAATCACCTGTGGCAAGGGCTTCACCTGCACTATCCCTATAGAAGGATCAAGAGGATGGGGCCTGAGCCTGGTGCCATCTTGGATGTTCTGTTATATAAAACCCCATCCCCTGCCTCCTTCTGAATATCTTGTATATATTAGTCAGATTTTCACTGTTGTGGCCAAATATCTGGGGAAGTCAACTTACAGGAGAAACAGTTTATCTTGCCTCATAGTTTCAGAAGTTTCACTGCATGGTCAGCTGGCTCCAAGTGAGAAACATCATCATGGAATGCCATGCAGGAAAGTTGTTTAACTCATGTAATTTGGGAAAAAGAGAACAGAAGAAGGGACTAAGAAGAGATAACCCTTCAAAGGCAGGGCTCCAGGAACCTACTTCTTCCAACAAGTTCCCACGTTCTAACAGTACAGTGAACTTGGAACTCAACAGAAGATTAATCCATTGATGAGGATAATACCCTCATGATCTAATCATTTTCCAGAAACCACATCTCACATGAGCTTTTGGGGGAGACATTTTTTATTCAAACTGTAACACTTTATTATCTCTCCAAAGACATCTATAACAGTCAGGTATTACATGAGAAAATAAATTAAAGTGACTGAATCAGGCTGGTAGCTTTAGTTGTTTCTGTTCAGAGCTGAAGGGTGTGTTTCAGAACAGAGGGTAGGGCAAGTAGGGAATGGCCCCTGGCTATTCAAATCAATAAAGAGAAATGGAGCAGCACAGAGGAAGGGGCTTCTGGGCTGCCATTCCTTTGCTCCCAGCCCACAGTAAGGGGCTTCAATGCTGCCATTCCACCACTCCCAGTGCAGAGAAAGGGGCTTCTGGGCCACCATTGCCAGCCCAGAGGAAGGGGCTTCAGGGCCGGTGTCCCACCACTCCCAACAGAGAGGAAGGGGCTTCCAGGCTAGTGTACCACCACTCCCAGCCCAGAGGAGGGGGCTTCGGGGCCGCCATTCTACCAGAGAAAAGGGCTTCTGGGCCACCATTGCCAATTCAGAGGAAGGGGCTTCAAGGCCGCCATTCCACAGCTCCCAGCCCAGAGGTAGGGGCTTCCAGGCTGGTTTCCCACTGCTCCCAGCACAGAGGAAGGGGTTTCCAGGCTGGTGTCCCACAACTCCCAGCCCAGAGAGGGGCTTCCAGGCTGCCATTATACCGCTCCCAGCACAGAGGAAGGGGCTTCTGGGCCAGTGCCCCACCACTCCCAACCCAGAGGAAGAGGCTTCTGGGCAGCCATTCCACCTCTGCCAGTGAAGAGGAAGGGGCTTCCAGGCTGCTTTTCCACTGCTGCCAACCCAGAGGAAGGGGCAGAGGAGGTGAGCCACATGGGCGCCAACAGCAACCCCCTCTTGTTGAAATGAGAAGGCATGTAAACAAGTCTCAAAACCAGACTTCTAGATCACCTACACAAACCCCAAAGGGAAATGAGAAGGAACACTCTGATATGCCACCACCTGGACTCCCTGACCTGGGAACAAAAGAGGATCTGGAAAAAATGAAATCAGAAATAATTTCTCAGATAATAGCAGAGATTGTGCCCATAGTTCAAGACATGATTAATAAATCTAGAGAGGACACAGATAAAAAAAATAGAGGAGCTGAGGAACACAATGGCATCTCAATATAGGAAACAAATGGAACACATAAAACAAATACAAACAGAATCCCAGGAGATTAAAAACTCCATTGAAAGTCTACACAGCAGAATGAGCCAATGTGAGGAGAGAACTTCAGATATAGAACATAAGATTGCAATTAGTGACCAGGAAAAGAAAAATTGCTTCAAAATTGTAAGGGCCCACAAGAAATCAATCCAGCAGCTACTAGACAATGAAAGGAAGAATAACATAAGACTGATTGGTGTCAATGAAAAAACAGGAGAGAGTGCAGATAACATAAAAAAACTGTTCACAAAAGTAATGCCAGAAAACTTCACAAGCAGGAGAAAAGAATTTGACAAACAGATAAGCGAGGCATATGAGACTCCAACTAGCCTTGATCAAAAAAAATCTACACATAGGCATATAATTGTTAAGATTCCAGAAACCCAACAGAAGAACAAAGTTCTAAAAGCAG
>NW_004624898.1:3136976-3148755 GCF_000247695.1 Heterocephalus glaber | reverse complement strand
CATGTGTAAATACTGAATAGTTTCTCTAGTGTGAGAAACTGAAAGTGTACATAAGGACTAAAAGGTATAATAGATAATGTGAAATAAGAAGAAAAGGGGCAAAGGGGAAGGGGAAGTAGGTGGGGTAGGGAAAGGAAAGAAAGGAATGGAATTAATATGATAAAATGAAAAAATGGAAACAAAGTCTTTGTAAATAGGGAGGGATGAAGGGGTTGAAGGGAGGGGAGAGGAAGGGGGAAAAACAAGAACCAAGAGACATTATGTAAACATGCAAATTTCCAAAGATGAATGTCATTATATGGTATACCTAAAATGTACCAATAAAATAATATTTAATAAGAGATTGAAATGGAGCAAATATAGGCTAGAAGCAAATTCCCTATTAAAGGGAGAAAGGCAAGAGGGAAAAGCATGGTTATTATGACCCCATTGGATGGCATGACTGTCCAATCTTCTGGGATCATCCAGATTTTGCAAGGATTTCAGGGCGGTATCCTACCTGGATCCAATAAATGCTTCCCAAAAATCAGTCATAGCTCTTTGTGATTTTCAAAGACTCAGTACACACCCTTTGCTCTGGGCTACAGTGGCCCTAACTTAGCTCATGCCTGAGTTTAGTACCCAGTTTGGCTATAGTCCAATGACTGAAAAGTAGTAAGACCAAAGACAGGAAGGGAATGTAAAAGAGAAGTATGCTTGAAAGCCACACTTGGTAGACCCAGAAATTTCATAGCCTGAAGCTATTCTGAGGGAGTCAAAAAAGGGAGAAGTTGGCCTTAGAGGAGACATGAAGATGCTTGCAGACTACTGCAGACTAGCAGCCTAACCAATGTGACCAAACAGACTGGCTCTTAAATGGCTTGGCCAGAGATACTGTAACTTTGTTTCAAGGCCAGCACAGAAGCATGCCATCAGTAAATGGTAGCTATGAAGTCTACTCATTATAGAACTGGAACTTAAGGACAGGTAGGAACATAAGAGAGCTGCCAGGTCTAGGTACAATCATCTGGTCCTCACAGTAGCAGTATACTCCTTTGCTGTATAGCAGCCCTCTGCATTGAACTGATCATCTGGCTTATCTGCAGACAAAGTAATGCTCCAGATTCCCTCTCAGAGGAAAAAAAAGCATAATTTCTCATGAAGGCATAGTCTTCAGACTTGCTAATTTTCTTTCATACTCACCAGCTACTTTGAGTACCACAGTGGTCCAAGGGCATAAGAAAGACATTTAATTGTGAGCCCCAAGAAGTTCAGGTACTACTCTTTCTCAATTACCTGGTCTCCAGAGAAGATAGTCTCTCTATTCTCTATATTTCATCTGTAAACAGTGATTGAGCCTTTCTGTCCTCCTCTGGTAGCCTTCCAACTCTATATATTAGGGAGGGCAAATTGCAATGTGTTTGCAAAAGCCCTATCAAATTGTAGCATTCTATTCAGATGTCAGGATCTGATATTTGAGAAAACAGCAGGATGCATTGTCCCATTTTACAGGGAAGAAAATAAAAGGTTCAAAGATATGAAAAAATAAGTCAAAGATCATACCATTCACAAGCATTAGATAAAAGATGTGAAATCAATTTCATCTGTCAGGCCAGTCATCTAAAGTTCTTAGCACTTTCTATGAGACATAGACCCTTAGGACATAGTTGTCCCCAAGCAAATGGTGGTGCTAGAAAAATGCTTTCCAGTCCTCCCTCCCATGGTCTTTTTGTCCATTTTTTTTCCCACTTACTTTGTTTCCTCGCTACCCTCAAGGACCCTTTTTACCTTCAAATCACTCTCAGGCAAGGATTTTACATCAATCATTTACATTTCAGTATAAATAGGCTAAAGCTAATACAGATTTTCTTTAGTTACCATGGGTTTCATTCTAAGAGAGCTAAAGCAAAAAATATCAGTTCTCTCATTCAATGTAAAGACATCCCAACTGAAGGCTCTTCAGAAAAGACTCACTTCTAAAAACCATAAAATACTTAACTGCTTCTGAGTACTATCGTTCTAGTAACCCTCCAATAAGTAGGACAGGAGGCCTGGGAGTAAGCATCTCAAGGTACTCTTAGCACTTGTCTATCCTGCTCAAAGAGGTGGCTGCTGCTAAGTGCTAGACAGTTACTGTTGTTCTGGGCTTAGTAAATTATGTTGGTAAGATAATAATAACATTTAATATTAAGAAGCCATTAAGAAAGAAAGGAGGTTTCTTTTTCTACTTGTAATGATAACTATGTTGACCAAAAAGGAAAAAATATAGTTTCGTTGATTTTCCAAACTTCTTTACTATCCAAGGCACCACAGAAACAGACCTCATCTTGAGGCATGTAATCATGGTCCAATTCTCTTCATCACCAAGGCACCATACACTATCCCCTAATTAACCCAGTGGTTGACTAAATAGGGAAAAGAAGACCAACACCTCAGGTCATAACCTTAAACTCAGGTAGCCAACTCAGGTCACAAAGTCATGCTATAGTAGTTAAGCATAGAGGCACATACCTATAGTCCCAGGACTCTGGGAGACCAAGGCAAGAGGATCACTTATACTGAACTGACTGGGGATGTGGGTTCAACCCTCAATAACCCAAACACATATACACATAAATACACACACACACACACACACACACACGCAAGATACAATGGGCCGATCTTGAAAAGAAAGCTCTACTATTTGCCAGGTGTGGTGGTGCATGACTGTAATCCTAGCACTCTGGGAGGCTGAGACAGGAGGATTATAAGTCTGACCCCAACTTGGGCAACTTATCAACTTGAAACTCAATGTGAAAGCCCTCAGTTTAATCCCTAATACTCCAAAAAAGAAAAGAAAAGAAAAGAAAGACTCACTACCTAGAGAACAATTTAGCATTTCTCCTACTGGTGCCAGCTCTTAAATATCACCTCTCTGGTGCAAAAGCAACATCTTTCAATAAATTCGCTTACACCACAGTATAACACTAACAGCTGGAAACAAGAAAACAGTTCAGGCTTGACTGACAGATGCTGTCAGGTTCTCAAAATTCAAGGTGATTTAGAAATGGTGCTGCCTGCAGGGGGAGGATAAAGTACATGACTCAAGATTGATTTCAATTTGGGGTTTCTGAGAAAGGTCTACAGAGTGATCTATTTTTCCTGAATTGAGAATAATCATCTGAGTCATGAAACAGCTAGAAAGGTTTTCTCTGAGCTGGAAAGGGTTCCATATTTTTAAAATTCACCTCCAATTAACCAAATATTGTAGTAGATATTGTAATCCATAGTATGTGCACAGCGAGAAGGCACTAAGATGGATCTCGTGAATGAAAATAAGTACTAATAATGCCATTTCAAAGTCTAATGTATGGAAAAAATCTCTATAATCCAGAGAGAAAGGGCCTCCCACTAATATCAGCCTTAAGTCACAGAACCTATAATATGGCACCTCCAGGGCTTTATAGCAGGCCCTTCTGCATAGATAGTTAAGGTTAGAGGCTTATGACCACTTGAAGCTTGAGTGGATAAACAAGGGCTGGCATATCTAAACTCATCCAAAGTTTGGCAATGCACATTTCCAGCTGGACATAGGCTCCCACATACTCCTTGAATCAGACTATTTCATTCAGAAAAATGACTTGCCTGGCTGCTATAAACACCTAAGTTGGCCACCCCTGGAAAAGGTAGGTCTTTCTAGTTCTAAACCCACAGTGAATGAGACTAGGGTTTCATATAGATGAAAAGCTTTTCCCAAGGCCTTTTATGGCTGCAAAAGGAGACATTATATAAATAAAATCCAAGTAGCATTTTAACAGTGGTCTTCCCCACAAACAGAAAAGGTTGAATTTCTGTGAGATCTTGTCTGTACAAAGGCAAGGAATGAAACTAATAACCTTGTATGGTTTTATCTCCATACCTCCAGGCAAACTAGAAACCAAAGAAAAGCACAATTCTTTTTAGAAAATCAAGAAAAAAATATATATATATTTCCTGACGGCATCTGAGCAGGATCCTTATGTTTTGACCAAACAAGTTTTGTAACAAAGGCCTCAACTGCCATGTGTCCTGAATGCAACTTACCTTCAAGTAGGCTGCAAACTCTCCTCAGGCCATGGCCCAAAGTCAAAACAAAGGTTCCTCTTGTGCACAATGACAAAAGAAAGGAGTCTGAGTGACTTAGAGTTGAAGCCCAGCAGGGAAAAGGAAGCCTACAACAAGGATGTGATTTTCTACTTAGAGATAGAATCCGATCCCACCAGACAGTTCTCAGCTCCTAGCGGGGAAACCAGCCCAGGAAAACAGATAGAGATGTTAACAGATTAGATAGAGACTAATATTCAGCAAGCCGTAATTCATTAAACCTGACTGACTACTGGGAAGGTACATCAACTCCTGCTATTATAAAAGGGACATCCCCAGTATATAAGGGAAAAGAAGGTGAAAACACACTCACAAACACACATAGGAAAACATGAAATTCTAAACAATGAGGAAGGCAGATTTGACTGTGTAGAAGACAATATACCTGGCAATTTCTTATGTGGAAAACAAAATGATAGCATAATTCCCATTCATGTATATTTGGCATATCACAGATTACAAAGCATTTATACAATACCCAGTTATCCCCATTTTACAAACAAGAAAACTGAGTTTTGAAGATACATAAGATGCTACTCAGGTGTGTATCCAATGACAAAACTGAGCCAAGAACCTAGGTTTCTCTGATTTTACATTTGTCTTTAACATAACAGGTAGGGCTAGTGTAGACAGAACAACACTAACAAGTCTTGATCATACATCCCAAGGCTTGAAGGTTTACACAGAAATGAAGCTTTAAGACAAGAAATGGAGTCGCTCACCAATGTGACCCAACATTCTTTAAAGGTATACAGTTGGTATAGAGTCATGTTAAATATTTTCCTTGTTATTATATGTGCCTGCTATATGCCAAATAGTCTAGGGATAATGTTCCCAAGATAGAACTAAATCTCATCTCAGGGTGAGTCTGGATAAATAAAGCAATGTAAAGGTACAATATTCCAGGAAAATACCTATTCACCTACCAACTTTATAAGCACTAATTTAGCATGACCCATTTCTATGTCCTTCCTAGATATGTCAGAACTTGAACAGATTCTGGAGTGCTTCAGAAATAAAGGAGAAAATAAAAGCCCATGATCATATGAATGTTAGAATCATGATTAAAAATCATGTCTGCCATTTCTTAATCTCATAGCACTGTTTTCATAATATTATTCTTTTCTCTAAGCAAAGACAATGTAGAACAGAGATAGCATTTCCATTTTTTAAAGTCTATTTAAAAAGAGCCTTTATAACTTCTATCATGCAATTCCTCGGCTATTACAGAGTCTTATTACAAATGTAAACATAAATACTCATTCATGAAAATTGAAAGATCTACCTTGAAACCAATATTCATATCATTCATTCAACAGCTCAAGGGCTGGGGATTTAGCTCAGTGGTTCTGGAGCCTGCCTCACAAGCACAAGGTCCTGAGTTCAATCCCCGGTACCACAAAAAGAAAAAAAAGAGTCAACAGCTCAATATAATTTATTTTACCAGTAACACCATAAAAACTGGCCCCTAAGATTCCTTGGTACTTTTCTTTAGTGATCTAAAGATCATTTAAAACAAACAAAAAGGTTCACAATGATTAAATAAATACTGTAAATATAGTATAAGGCAACATGGAATATATCTTAGCTTTTCAAGTAATAAACATTGCTATAGCAGAAAGAATATGGGAACTCTGAGTTATGACTTAGGCATTATTACTGCTCCAGGTTTATGATCACAGTATTTATTGCAAACTTAGATGTGTGCTGTTGATATAGTAGCAACTAGTCACAGAAGGCTACTGGGCATTTAAAATGTTGCTAGTGTGAATTGAGATACTACACACCAAATTTCAAAAACTTAATATTAATAATTTTATGTTTTATAATATCAATATATGGTGTTACAAAATATTTTAGATATATTGGGCTACTATATGTGAAAATTAATTTCACTTGTAACTTACTTTTTACATGTGATTATTAGAAAAATTTAAATTGCATTTGTGACTCTTGCTATATATTCTATTATCTGACAAAAATGCAGTGCCTCTTAACCCTGGCTGTACAGTAAAATCTTGCAGGAACTAGGTTAAAAAAATTAATTTCTGTGTCTTATCTTTGAAGATTTTTATTGAATTAGTCTGGATTCTAGGTTTTAGCCATTTTTTTCTTTGCTTGTTTGCTTGTTTTTTTAGAGGGTTTTCTTTTAACTGGTTCCCAAGTGATTTACTTTGTTATACAGCCAGAGTTGAGAACTACTGGTCAAGATTCTATAACAAGTGGCTGCTGGGGTTGTATGCCTGGAGGATTACTCCTCTTAGCTTTGGACGTAGGAACATCAATAAATGGTTACATAGATATTCTGAACCCTGACTCTGCCCTTTGCCTCCCCACAGCATCCAGGCTTACTCAGTCACCCCCCACCCCAATCCCTTGATTTACTATATATTATAAAAGTTATATTTTCCTGGAAGTAAAATGCATTTAGATTTGAGTGTGATTTAATCTTCCTTTAAAGAGACAGTGGTCTATCAACACAAGAGACATAAGCTGTATGTGTACAGAACCTTACACTAGTCCTGAGGCTCATGGTTATTGATATGCTCTTTCTGCCTACACTTAGAGGTCTGATTCATCAACTGGTAAAGCTGATCTGTGACACAGATAGCATTTTGCAATGTTGACAAAACATGGTACATATACAGGGAAGAAAGAATTGGATATATCTTTAAGTATAGAAGGGGATGGGTGTTCATTTTGTTTACTTCTCCCTTTTGGTCAATGCCCTCACCTAATTCATCCCAATCAGATAGTAGTACTTTCCAGTTTTGTATCCTTCCAAGAAAGGAAGCCTCTTTCAACCCCTAGGACCAACCTTGGAGCTAATTTCTTAGAGCTAATAAGGTGGTGGTGATGATAATAATAATAATAATTATTATTATTATGACAATGATAAAACAAGTTACCATCTTCCATGTACCTTCAAGTATCAAGTACTATGACAGATATTTTACTTCCAGATGTGATCTCATTAAATCTGTATCAAAGTCTGGTAGCCCTATTTTTCAGATAAGGAAACCAAAGATCAGGGAGATTAAAAATTTTGTCAAAAGCCATGGAGGCAAGAGGTAGTAAAGCTATATCTCAGGTTATCTGATTCCAAATACCCTGCTCCTTCCCTCATATCACTCTGCCATAATGTAACCCTTGAGACCCTTCAATCTCCAAGAGTCTTTTGTTTGTGGTCTAGAAGACTCAGGCCTCATTCTACAAGGGAAATTAACAAAAAGTAATAGGTTATAGTGAGGATAGTCATAACACACCCTCATGTTCCTTTGATATTTGCCTTGACATGAAGCAATTTTCACATTTTATCCTATTCACTGTGACATCCCATGGCATTAAAGAATTGCCAGTACCATTTTGTAGATGGAAAAACCTAAGCTTATAAGAAAGAACAAATTCCATCTCACAATCTCACAGAAGGCCAAGAGCTGGGGCACCTATCCAGTGTTCTTCTCCCACAGCACCCTATAAATTAGTGGCCCAGAGGGAGAAGAAACTCCTGGAAGCCCCCTCCTGAGAGTTCCTCTGTTATTGGCCAGGTGCTTCGTGGTACAAATGCCAAGGCCTTGTAAGCTCTTGCAGGCTTCCTGCTTACCACACCTGGCACATTTTAGATCCTAACCATTTGACTTTGTTTCAAAAAGTAATGTATACAATCAGTAAGCCTAGCTCAAGGAGATGAGGCAGGGCATATATACTCTTACAGTAAGAGTCCTATAATACACAGGCGTATTCACGCTTCTCTGAATGAAACAAGGTAAATGAAACAGAGAAAAAGGAGAGGAGGGAAATATATGGGATGACAGAGCAGAGAGAAGAAGAGAGCAGAGAAGATGGGCAGGATCTGCAAGAATAAATAATAAGGGCCGGGGATTTAGCTCAGTGGTTCCACCACCCGCCTTGCAAGCGCAAGGTCCTGAGTTCGATCCCCAGTACCAAAGGAAAAAAAAAAGAATAAATAATAAAAGAGAGAAAACATTAAAAAGAAATATAAGAAAGGCAAAAATGTTTATAGAATATACACTTAAATGCACCATCAAATCCACCCAGGCCAACCTCAGAAGGGAAAACTAAGGCCCAAATGATGAAAGTGATTTGAACAAAGGTAGGAAGTGAGGAGGGTTATTAAAATAAACAAGAAACACAAGAGACAAAAGAAACATCTAAAAATTAGAAAGGTGAAGATGAAGCCAAGGTCCTAGGTAGGGGACAAAAAATAAAATAAAACATAAAAAATATGAGAAAAGCCACTAGGAGAGGATTGAGCAGGATAACAGGGGCTGGTGAAGGGTAAGCCAGGAGTAGGCAGCCAAGGAGAGAGGAGAGGAGAGTGAAGACGGACACTCACCCTCACAAAGCTGGCAGGAAACCATCCCTCCTCATCGTCGATCTGGCCCCACCACCAATCCTTGTTGGAAGCATCCAAGACTTTGATGACATCGCCAGCCTTAAATGCCAACTCCCGGTTGGCCATGGTGACGTGATCCCATACTGCCTCAGCACTAACGATGGAATCTCCAGTGATCAGCTTAGGAGACAAAATAAGAACGTGTTCAGTCCACATAGCTGGCTACTTTTCTTGTTCCTTCCCCCACCCACAGAGCTCTACTACTTAGGGAAAATCTTATACATTCTCATGATAGGGGTGGGGTTAAGGGGAGTGGCAAGCTCTGTTGGACTACAAGATAATTCTGTCAACTCTCCATTAGCCAAAGCATAGAATGATCCAACGTGTGGATATAGACCACACATATGTTATCCTACTCATGATCTCCCATAGAGAAGAAAGCTCTATTTCATCTCTCTTTGGTTCATCTCTCTATGAGTCTGGAATCTTCCCAGCATTAAATCAATAGCTAAAATGAGGTTCATGCATATTAACTTTCAATTATCTGTGCTCTTTCCCCTTTCTATTTTCTTGTAACTGACCAATTGAGAGTTGATGGTACCCCATTGAACCCCTCTCCCTGGAATAACAGATCATGACACTCCTCACACACAACAGACCCCAGTGCTTCAGCCTCCTGCCCTCACTTATGCACAATGCCACCAGAAAGGTCATGGGTATGAAAGACTGATTTTCTGTGATACTCTGTCCCCAAGAAACTCAACTTTGGCACAGATTAATTTAATGATTTGTACAACCACCCTGTGAGATAAATATGGGGGTATTGGTTGACTTCTGCATTTAATGGATATCAAAACAGGGCAGCAAAGAAATTGAGAGATGAGCTAAAGACCATCCAGCAAAGCAAGGGAGGGTATGCACCCTAACCCAGATCATTAGACTTCATGGAAAGCAAGACCCAGTCTGCAAACAATAGCAGAAAACATCTATTCTCCCACCACATGAACAAATGCACATATTCAGGATACTCATCTAAGCACAGTGATAAGGATGGGAGCTAGGGGTCTTCTCAGCATTTGGAGAAACACATTCTAGAATAGAGAACATACCGCCTGTCAGGGAAAGAGACTTAAGCACTCTCTCCCTAGCCCTGAATTCCTGAATATGTCTTTAGAAGTTAGCTTTTCCATCAGTCTGCTTAGGAAGGACTGATTCCTCTAAGCAATCATGGAACCCTAAGATTGAAGGCAAAAGAGTTCAGACAACAGACATCACGTGGCAATATGTATCCCTTCCCACAGGTCATCCCTAGAACATACACACCTATGGTCATGACATGAATGCACCACATATCACACACATATGAACATATATATAACCATAACATTTTGACTTAAAGTTGTACTTTTCATCAAGTCCTAACTAAAACATAATTCATTGCTCAGGATTCCAGCCTTGGCACCTCCTTCAGAAAATAAGGTGTGAATTAATCTCCTCACCATGGACAAAAGATTTCTAGCAAGACTTTTTATAACACCATATTTCAATTGCTTTATGTTTTACTGTTTTAAAAGTGTTTACATATCTACTACATCACTTGATCTTTACTGAATGACTTACTTACTCACTATTACTTACTCACTATTATAAAGATGAGGAAATAGGCTCATAGAAGTTACTTGGTACTTCAGCCAATAACATAAGGAATAAATTGTGCAGCCAAGTCTTTTGACTTCATATACTTTTAAAAAAATTTTTAAATTTTTAATTAGTATTTGTTTATATTATATAATGTTTACATTCCTTGTGGGCAATTGATACATGTAAAATATATATCTTAATTCCTTTTTTATCCCATTTTCCTTCTCTCCTTCCACTCTCCATCCATCTCTTGATCCCTTTCTTTTTGGGGAGACATGTGTGCAATAAATAATGTACATATTTCCTGTGTTGAGTTGGTACATGTTCATAACACATCTTGATTCCTATATCACCTTTCCCTCACCTCTATCACCCCTCCATCCATCTCTTGATCCCCTTAACCTTTGAGAAAGATACATCTCCCTATTTCCTATTATCTTTCTTTTATTTTGCTCATATACTCTTCAATCTATCAAAATGTACTGCCAATGGGATTCTGGGAAGATGGCAGGGCAGTAAGTAACAATAAATTAGCTTCTCCAAGATTTGGAATACTGACACTGGAAAATAATATGGGAAAGAAAAAGAGAAGTAGAACCCAGGGACACAGGAAGGATCCTAAGGGAAAATTGGAGCCTACAAAGAAATTGAAGAGTCAGACCACAAGGCAGAAAAAGGAAGACGCAATCTGCACTTTCTTCCCAGCTCCTACCTTGTGGCAAGAAAAAGGAAGATTGAATCTACAAAGACGCAACGAAGGCGGATGACTCCAGAGGTCTTCAGGGACAAATGCTCCAGTGGGACAAATGCTCCAGTGGAACAGAGCAGTAGATGCCATGAACTACAACAGCTGGTGAGTGAAACCAGCCCAAGCATTTGCCGTATCCCCTGGAGAAGATGCCTTGTCGAACACCATGTTAGGGTGGTGCCAACCGAACCTGAGACTCAGAGGAGCCACAGGTTGGCTTCATCTCAAGGCTCCCAGCGTTAAACTCCCACATTGACTGGGTGAGGGAGATCCATGGGAGATGTCCATGTGAAGGAACCATGGTCAGGCCAGTAAAAGACATCAAGAATACTATAAGCTAAAGAACTCAGGCCTCATCACCATGACCAGAGGCCAGATTCAGCCTGAATTTCTGTGGAGTTGAAAGTACCAAACTAGCACACTGACCTAATTCTACTGTCAGCTTGCAGGAATTATTCAGCAAGGATCTAGGCTCTGATTGACTCCCTTGTCTACTAGCAAGAGCAGAGTCGTGCCTTGAATTGGACACTACCACAAAACTGTATACCAGAAGATAGCCATAGGATTGAAATCATGAGAATTTTTTTTTCTTTCTTTGCTATTGGTCTTTTTGTTGTTGTGTTGTTGTTCCTTTGTTTGGGTTTTGTTTTCTTTCTTTCTTTTTTTGTTTTTGATTGTTATTTTTTGTGAGTGGGAATATTGGTTTTAGGGGGTTTATTATTTTGTTTTGTTCTTGCTTTGGTTTTCTTCTTTCCTTCCCTCTTGTCTTCTTCAGTAGCTTCCTGAAGCTTGAGTAATATTCTTCTGTCCTTCAGCCTTGCTTCCTTTTTTTTATCCTTTTATTGGTACATTTTAGGTGTACAATATAATGACATTCATCATTGGAGATATGCACCTTTACATACTCTCTTGGTTCTTATTTTTTCCCC
>NW_004624898.1:3121038-3131103 GCF_000247695.1 Heterocephalus glaber | reverse complement strand
AGGAAGAAAAGGGGCAAAGGGGAAGGGGAAGTGGGAGGGGTAGGGAAAGGAAAGAAGGGAATGGAATTAATATAATAAAATGAAAAAACAGAAACAAAATCTATGTAAATATGAAGGGGTGGCAGGTTTGAAGGGAGGGCAGGGGAATGAGGAATAAGAATGAAGAGAGATTATGTAAAGGTGGAAATTTCCAATGATTAATGTCATTATATTGTATACCTAAAGTGTACCAATAATATTCATTTACAAATTTAAAAAAAGAAACATTAGCCAGAGAAATTACACAAGAAAAAGAAATAAAAGTAATATGGATAGGCAAGGGAGATATTAAATTATCATTATTGGCCGATCATATGATCCTCTATGTAGAAGACCCCCAAAACTCCACCAAAGACCCCTAGAATAAATAACAAAATCCAGTAGAATGGCAGGATACAATGTCAACACCCAAAAATTCATCGCATTCCTGTACACAAATAAACTCACTGAGAGAAAACTTGGCAAAATATCATCTTTCAAAGTAGCATCAGGAAAAATGAAATACTTAGGAATCCATCTAATAAAGGAAGAGAAAGACCTATACATTGAAAACTACAATACTCCATAAAAAATTGAAAGGGATATCAGATAATGAAAAAGATATCCCCTGTTCTTGGATAGGCACAAGTATTATAGTGAAAATGGCCATACTTCCAAAACTGTTATGCAGATTTCATGGAATCCCAATAAAAATACCAATAGCATACCTCACAGAACTAGAGAAAGCAATCCTAAAATTTATATGGAACCAAAAGGGACCTACAATAACAAAGCAAATTATGGGCAGCAAGTGTAAGGCAGAGGGCATCACAATCCCTGACTTGAAATTATACTACAAAGCTACCATGATAAAAATGGCATGGTACTAGCAAAGAAAATGACCTGAGGACCAATGGAACAGAAAAGAAGATGCAGAAACAACTCCTGCCACACTCAAGTACCTTATCTTTTAGAAAGGATCCAAACACCTTCACTGGAAGAATGATAGCCTCTTCAGTAAATGGTACTGGGAAAACTGGCTTTCCACATGCTGAAGACTGAACTTGGGGACCCATATCTCTCACCCTGTACTAAACTAAAATGAAAATAGAAAAAGGATCTAAATATGAAAAGAGAAAGACTTAATCTGCTGGAAACCAGGAAAAGAAAAATTCTCAAAGATATTGGTATAGGCAAAGACTTTATGAACAAAACCTTGATCACACAAGAAATATTATGAAGAATCAACAACTGTGACCACATCAACTTAAAAAGCTTTTGCACAGTGAAGAAAACTACCAAGAGAGTGAAGAGACAACCTACAGGATGGGAAAATTTTTTTACCTCAGGCAAAGAACTAAAATCTAGAATAAATAAAGACCTTAAAAAATCAGACCCCTCCAAATTTAAAGTCCCCATCCAAAAATGAACATCTGAAATGAATAGACACTTCTCAGATGAAGAAGTGCAAACAGCAAATAAATATATGAAAAAAATGGTCAACATCACTGATCATTCAAGAAACACAAATTAAAACAGATTTCATCTCACACCAGAAAAAATGGCTATCATCAAGAAATCAACTAATAATAAATGCTGGAGAGACTCTGGAAAAAAAAGGAACTCTACCTCATTTTTGTTGAGAGTGTACATTGGTACAACCAAAATGGAAATCAGTATGGAAATTCCTCAAAAAACTAAATCTAGAGTTTCCATTTTTCTAAGTATCTTCCTAAAAGAGTTAAAAGCATCATATCTCTGTAATATATGCCTATCCATGTTTATAGCAGCACAATTTATAATAGCTAAATCCTGGAAACAACCCATATGCCCATCACCAGATGGACAAAGGAAATGTGGTTTTTATATACAATGAAGTACTACTCTGCCATAAAGAAGGACAAATGAGTCATTTTTATGTAAATGGACACATCTTGAGATCATGTTAAGTAAAACAAATCAGACATACAAGTTTAAATATCACATTGTTTTTGTTTGAGAAACTCAAAGCAAGCAAAATGGAGGATAGATATCCAGAAACTAGGAATAACATCTTCAAATTGGATGAGGAACAAGGGACAGCAGAGTTGGAAGGGAAGGGGAAAGAGATAAAAAAGAGAATGGAAGGGCAAAACTGGAAACAAAGCTTTTGTAAATGGGGAGAGGAAGAAGAGTGAAGGGAGGAGAGGGAAATGGGAAAAAAGAATTAAGACACATTATGTGCAGTTACAAATTCCTTATGATGAATGTGATCCTTATGTATGGCAAATTTGTACTAATGGGAATTTCTAAAAAACAAAAATCAAAATCTCCACCCAGAAAAAGATGTCTCCTAGTCTTAAGGAATGCTGAACAAGGAGATTTAGAAAGCCATTGGTCACTGCCTCTGAGGAGTTTCATTTTTATGTTGCACTTGTTTTTTGTTTTTGTTTTTGTTTTTTTCCTTTCAAAGAAAGAGTCAAATTCTCCTGCTCTGGCCTCAGTGGGCAACGAGAATTTCTGGTCACTGGCCTCAACAAAATAGATTTTTATAGAGAATTTCCCCCTCTCCTGCCAAAAATGTAACCCAATTGGGTGTTGTTAGAGCTAAATAAGCATAGACAGCCCCAACCTAGAGGATCACAAGGGCTCACAGTTTAAAGTTGTATTTAAGACTTTTAATCAAGGGTCAAAATATTACTGATTTCTAGGACCATGAGGGCTCACAGTTAAAAGTTGATCAAACGTCAAAATAGTACTGATTACTGACACTCTGTTCAGGAACTACCCTGGATAAGGCCTATTCAGAACCTAGTACTCATAAACCAAGCCAGGGTCTTAGAATTCATGGCTTTCAGAATTTGTTAGCATTTCAAAGATCATCGCTTTCAAGCACTTGGAGATCAGGTATAACATAAAAGTGATTTGCCTACAGTTACCAGATGGCCAGTGTCTTGGACCAGTGTTTTGTTGTATTTTCTCCCCAACAAAACATCATAGAAAAATGAACACCTGGCTTTAAGACCTTGCTTTAATATTTACTAGAAGTGTAATGATAAAGATGATTTTAGCTAATAGAATATTTGCTATGTGTCAGGTACTAAACACTTTATACACATTTACTCATTTAAGTTTTATAGAAGTCCTTTAAGAAAACACTGTTAAAGGCTGAATATCTCTAATCCACAGATCTAAAATCTGAAGTACTCCAAAATCAAAAACTGAAATTTAATATTTTGGATTTTTAAATTAGGGATAAAACATATAATTTATTCACATATTTTGCTATGGCTTGTACCTAGATGCCCCCCCCAAAAGCCTCAAGCCTTCAAAGGTGGAGCTGTTCGGAGATGACTGTGTCTAGGGTATGTGAATGTGGATTAAGAGTGTGATACCTGGATTAGTCCACTGATTGATTTAGCATTTTTCTGGGTGTGGGTTATGAGAAGCCCCACCCTGGGTATGGGTGGACCCACTGGAGGGCAGACTGCTGCTTGTTGCTTTGCTGCCTGGCATCTGCCTACCACACCATGAACTATTTCTCCTCTATGATGCCTCTCTGCCATGCCACCCTGCCTTGGAGCCAACCAACTATGGACTGAAGGCTCTAAAACTTTGAGCTAAAGTAAACTTTTACTCCTTTTACTTGTGGGTATTGCATATTTTGTCTCAGCAACAAGAAAAAAAATAAGTCAAATTTTGGTTCCAGGAGAGGGTTCACTGCTGTGACATTACCAGGCCATGTGGTTCAAAAGCCTTGGGAAATGGCTTGTGGGAAGAGTTTGGAAAGCTTTGGAGATAGCAGCTGAAGAAGCAGCCCTGGAATGTTGTAAGCAGAACTTGATGGGAGATTCTGGTCAGACCTCAGAAGACCAGAATATGGAGGATTTGGTTAGGAAAAGGACTGCACTGCCTGTTGGATTCCAGACCATGTGTGTTATGCTTTGGCAGAAAATTTGTCTGCATTTTGTGTCCAAACACTTTTCAGGAGACTAAGTGCAGTGGACTAATTTAGTGGAAGAAATCTCAAGGTAACCTAATGTTTAGGTGGTAGCATGGCTACTGGTGGGTGGCTTTTTGGCCAGATCTATGTTGAGAAACAAGAGCAAAGACCCCAGGAGAATGATTTATTTTTGTACCAGGGATCGAACTCAGGGCCTTGAGCTAAATCCCTGGACCTGGGGAATGATTTTGAAAGTTTTGAGTTTGGCCAGAAAGGAAGCTCCAGTAAAGTTATGGTCTGCAAAGTTGGAGCAGGGGAGATCCTGAATACTGAAAATGAACAGGACAATAGAAAAGATTGCCTAAGGGCATCACAAGAACCACCAGGATTCTACCCTATGCAGTCTCAAAATTGCAAAGGTGAAAGACTTTGTTTTGTGAAGAAAGACCCAGAGCACAATGTTCCAGAATGGTGGAGTCCTAGGGAAGTTGTTCCTCCGGTTTTGGTTCATAGTGTTCAGCAATCCAGAATTGGAACCCTACAGTAAAGAGAGTAGGAAGCTGATGACTGCTCAAGCTGGCAGCAGACCTTGGCATCATCCACATGGTGCTCCTTTTAGGTGCATGCAGAATGCAAAAATTGTGGGGTCAGGAAAGCTTCCACCCTAATTTCAGAAGAATGCCTGGGAGGCCAGGCAATGTGCTCCTGAGAGCATAGTGTGAAGTTGTGAGTCTGAAGCTGAAGGTACTATAGAGTTCTCAGAAGATTGGAGAAGCCAGTAACATGAGTCATCTGAGCAAAGTCCCAAGGAGTGAGCAAAGCCAGCACAAAAGAGAAGCCGTGGGAGCTAAAACCCACTGGCAGTACCATAGGGGCAGAGCCACTCAAGCCCTCTGGAGTTCATATGTTGCCACAGATTGCAACAGATGCTGGATATGGAATTATGGGATCTAATGTTTGCCTTGCTGGATTTTAGACTTGCTTTGATCCCTTTCCTTTCTACCTCCCTAGCTTTTGAAATGAGGATGTTTATCTTATGCCATTGTATTTTGGAAGTGTCTAACTTTCTTTCCAATTTGTTTAGGGGGCTTACAACTAACAGTTTGCCTTAAATCACCGAAGAGACTTTGGACTGAGTACTTTTCAGTAGTGCTGAAATTGTTAGGACTTGGAAATTCTCAGATATGGATTAGATGCATTTTGCATAAAGGGATATGCATGAGTTTTGGGGATCCAGAAGCAGAATGTTATGGCTTGTATCTAGTTTTCCCCTCAAATCTTCATGCACTCATAGGCAGGGCTTTTGTGGAGGTGGCTAGATCTAGGATAAATGAATGTGGATTAAAGATGTGATACTTGGATTAGGCTAATGATTGATTTAGCATGGTTCTGGGTGTGGATGATAAGAAGCTCCACCCTAGACGAGGGTGGTACCACCCAAAAGGCTTGTAGGCCTGATGGAATAAAAGGGACAGGAGGATAGGCTGCTGCTTGCTTCTTTGTGGCTTTCTACCTGCCACACCATGAACTGTTTCTCCTCTATGATGCCCCTCTGCCATGCCAACTTGCCTGTGACCTAACCAACTATGGACCAAAATCTCTACAAACTGTGCGCCAACATAAACCTTCCTCATTTAACTTGTGGGTGTTGATTGTTTTGGGTTACCAAAGAGAAATTTAACTAAGACACATTTCAAAGTCTAAAAATCTGAAATCTGAAATATTTCTGGTCTCAAGCATTTTGGACAGGGATACCCAACCTGTATTATTCCTATTTTTAAAAATGAAGAAGTTGAAAATTAGAGAGGTTGAATAATGTGCCCAAGTCCACAGAGCATCTAACTATTGAAGCCATAATTCAAATGTAGACATAATCTTGATCTAGAGACTCTGCTTTTATATATCTTGTCTCTGGGTCTAAGTTTTTCCACATATAAAAAGAAAATAATTCTGTACTCTCACTTGTCTCATGAACTATAAAACATAGAGTCAAGATATGTGTGAAAATATATGAGGACTAATTCAGGAGAGGCTGGCAGCTGTATGAGCCTCCTGTGCTCTTCTATCACTAACACTAGCAGGAGCAAGAAGATGTCTCCCTCCAATCCTCTTAGTTGTTTTTAAAAAGTTAACCAAATTTGGTCTTAACACCTATTCCAAGTCTTCCTTTTGCATACAAAATTAAAATTTAACTTACTACTAGATTTTCTAACATAGGTACTTTGCTCATTTACTTCCATCCAACATTCATTGTATGCAAGGATCTGCTCACTATGGTTGACCTTTGCTCCTTATCTGAAGATCATAGGGCCTTCAGGCACCAACCAATAACAAATGTGGTTCAAACAGTGTGCAAAGTGAGTTAAGAGCAAGCAACCCTACCTTCAGTTCTGAGCTTAGTTACTTTAAAGAGTAGCAGTGACAAAAGGAGTGAGGACTAGAAGAGTCAAAGGGACAAACCAAAATAGAACTGTTAATATGTAATGAGGACACCAAAGAGTACAATTTTACAAAAGCCAAAGACAAGAGTTTCAAATTGTATAACCTTAGACCTCAGTCTCTTTATCTGCAAAATGGGATATTTGCCTCATAGGCAGAGTTGTAGGTAGAGTAATCTGAAATGGTAGGTATACTGTGTTTAGTAGTATCTATCATATGCTGGTCTACTATAAGACATCAAAGAAAGGAAGGATTATAAATGGCTATTGGTTTCTAGGAAAGGTTTTGTGGGGCACTGAATATAGGATTTAAAGAATAATATGATTATAACAGATACAGAAGGGAATGGAAGGGTAGTTGAGACAAACAAAATTAAAATTTGAGAGGTGAAGACAATAGAGATTTGATGGTGGTGAACTAATGAAGTTTGAAGAGGTTAAAGTTGGGAAAGCAAAATGTAGGAACGGCTGTAAATATGGACTGGAAGTATGTATAAACAGTCTTGAATCTAGTTTGAAGAGAAGGAGATAGTCAAATTTAATTTTGAGGAGGAAGAATCAATCTTATGTGTGGTCATTAAAGTGTAAGGACATATTAGGAGAAAATAGTGACATTGAAGAAGAGATTATAAAATTTTGCTCTTGAAAGTATTAAATGTAGGGAACCAATAGGACATGCAAATAGGTTTAAACCTCAAGTGGAATAAAGGAAGACAGATATAAATAGGTTTGGGAGTCAGTGGCTCAGGAGAAATTATAAGGAAGATTTCCCAGTAAGAAATAGCAAAGAAAAAAGGTCACGTACTTTGGGAAATAGTGATAATAGGTGAGGCACAGAAGAAGCAGAGAACCAAACCTAAATTGAGTTGTCAGTACATCATTAGCATACCAAGGACTATAATCTCACAAAAGCCAAGGACAAGAGTCTCAAGCAATAGAGGCTGATCAACACTACCGAAGATATAGAGCTGTATAAAGAAAGCCAAGAAAAGATCTTTCAGAAGTGGCTATAACAATTGTCAAATTTTCTATTGCCAACCTAATTTATGTCCCTCTTATCACCAAAAGCCCTAATTCCAGCCTATACCCACTCTTTATACTACAGGCCCAACATAAAGCCAAGACTCGGTGCTTGGTTACTCTGGCAAGTTTCACAAATAGCTCTGGGCCACGGGACAACACTATTGTGACTTCTAACACAGTAATTTCCAACCACCAGGGCAACTGGGATGCAGGGCCAAATATATGTTGGCTCTTATTCAGAATTACCAATGAGTGAGGCAAACATTGTTTCTCACTCCCAATGAAAAATACTTCTGGTATGAATAAGAAGGGTTATATTATGCTTAAGACAGAATAAGATCATATTCTTTTTTATCCAGATTTTCCAAAATAGTCCTAATTTCAAATATTTTTTCCACAAATAGATACATTTGTTAGCATAGCCATGTACCCTGATTTTTAACCTGATAATGTAATCACAATAATCCAGGGACATGGGGAATTTAAAATCTAAGACTGCTCTCTGACAATAAGAAATGTGTCTACAGATAACTTTAAATGAATGGCTAGTGGGTGCTTTGAAGGAGCAGACAAAAGGAGAAAAGGAAGAAGAGAAGGAAAAGAACAAAGAAGAAAGAGGAAGGAGGAAGATAAACATATTCATTGAAAACACATGCTAGGCATTGATTTGGGGCCTTCCTTTTATGACTGTAAATCTCTACAATTCTCCAAAGTAAGCATTAACATACCCATTTCTTCTCAAGATAACCTCTGAAGTTAAATAAGCAGCTCATAGTCACCCAGTTAGTGGGTACTGGAGCAGAGTTCAATCTCAAGCCAGCCTTATTCAACAGCTTTGCTTCTGCTAATCCTGCAGTGTCTCTTAAGAAAGAAGAGATAGGTAGCCCACCCTGTAATGACTTATAGCAGTGGTGCTGAACCTATGCCACATGGGCTACAGCAGGCACACAGAGCCCTCTGTCAGCATGTGAGCCAAGTCACCTCAGCAGCTGAGCATCAGATATTCAGGTTTAATTACAGTGTTGGCACTTTGTGGTAAATGAGTGGGTTTGGGGTTGCAGTTTAGGCACGTGGTCTCTAAAATGTTTGCCATCACTGCCCCCAGGGTTTTTATTTGGTAGCTCTGAACTGGGACTAGAGATCTTAACAGATCCCAGCTAATGCTGATGGTCCAAGGAGCACATTTGGGAGAGTCAACGGCCCTACATCAGTGATGGTGAACCTCTTAGAGCTTTTAATGATACACACAAAGTGCTGCAGCATGCATGCCACAGGTTTGCTACTACTACCCTAGATAATTTTCCTACTCTAAGTTATACCCTTTCATCTCCTGATACTCCATTCTTCCCAGGGATCCCCATGCTATCATATACATTGGACTCCAGGATTCTAGTACTACCTATTTTTAATGTCTTCTGCAGCTGTTAGTGTCTGTCTTAGAAAGGGTATTTGGGGTCATGTAATAAGCACACTCAATTGCAGACTATGCCAACACAAGAGAAAATAGCTAGGGTTACAACCCACAATTGGTTTTCCAGAGCTATGCCATTTGTATTCTTCTTCTTCCTCTGGCCCACTATCTGTAAAGTACCAACCCCTAAAAATACCCTTAATTAGCCTGGGTGGTTGCTACATATATTTATTTGAATATCAAGAAGCAGAAGGGGTATTTTTGTTCAAAAACTGAACCACTATGTGTTGTACAGAATAGCAAATGTGCCAACAGCCATGAAGTTAGCTGACCTTTGCTTGCCTTCCAAGAAGAATAATAGAAGGACAAGGAGGGATATGAGCTTAGAAAACCTCTATGAGGTTTTCTGAGTTTGACATCTGTCCCTTTCTTCACAGAATGACCTCTTTCTCAACAGCTATCATGGACAAAAGCAAAATTCCTTTTCCTTTTCCCTTTAAACATATCTAAAACAAGTTGAATTTTATATTCTCTTCTGAAGTAGCCCTATAACCTTTTAATACAGCCTTGGAAAGTGACTCTGGCTATCTTGTCAAAAGTGTTAACACATAACAATCCTCCATTTCTGGAAAAGTGTGACCTGGGCTGTTCCAACAATAGCTAGGAAGCACCATGGTATAAAGCAATGGCTCAAACTAACTACTGGAAGAAGTTCTGTCAGTAAGTTACTAAATGATATTGGACAAGTCCCTTTCCTTGCATTAAACTATTTCTTTATCAGTCAAGTGACATATTAAAACCAGACATTTGGTCCTGGCCCAGAGGAAAGGGATTCTGGGCCACCATCCATTCCACTGCTCCCAGGCCAGAGGTAGGGGCTTCCAGGACGGCATCATTCCCATTGCTCCTGGCCCAGAGGAAGGGGCTACTGAGCCACTTTCCCACTGCTCCCAGCTCAGAGGAGGTGAGCCATGCAGGCGCCAATGGCAACCACCCCAAGGTTGAAATGAGAAGACACATAAATAAATCTCAAAACCAGACTTCCAGATCACCTACAGCAATCTCAAAGGGAAATGAGATGGAACACTCTGATACTCAACCACCTGGAGTCCCTGAACTGGCAACAAAAGAAGATCTGGAAAAAATGAAATCAGAAATAATTTCTCAGATAACAGGAGAAATTGCGCCCCTAGTGCAAGACATGATTAATAAATCTAGAGAGGAGCTCAGGAACATGATGGAATCCCAACATA
>NW_004624898.1:3077276-3113244 GCF_000247695.1 Heterocephalus glaber | reverse complement strand
AAAAAAAAAAAAAAAAAAAAATGACACTCATGCCATAGGTTCGCCACCACTGCACTAACTCAGCCTAATGGATCCAGAAATTTCTGAGTTAAGATCCAGTTGCTGCCTCAAAGTTCACACTGTTAAGAGCCTGGTATTGTCATGGGAGAGAATACTATCCTCCCAAAAGAGTGAAAGACATCATATCACAGTAATAATGCATACCAATGTTTATAGTAGCACGATTCCTAATAGCTAAATCTGGGAAGCAGCCTATATGTTCATCAACAGATGAATGGTTAAAAAAAATATGCTATCTATATATAACGTCTATATAAGATAAATGGTTATTTGGTTATGTAAGATAAATTCAAGACACTGGTAATAAAATGGATATATCTAGAAAATAAAATGTTAAGGGAACTAAATAAATGCGCTTAAACACCATATGATATGTCTCATTTGAGTAAGGCAAAGTGCAAATAAAAAGCAATATAAAAGACTGGTAGACAGAAACAGTGAGATACATCTTTTGCTAATTGGAAAGAGTCAAAGAGACTGAGGGTGAGAGGGGAGGGAGAGCGAAAGTAAAAAAATTTAAGATGTATCATGTACATATACCAAATGCCCCCAATGAATGTTAACATTGTATGTCGTAAACATGAACTAAAAATAATAACAGTAACCATGAAAATGTGGAAAGGGGATCTAGAGATGGAGGGAAGGAGTGAGTGGGGAGTGAATATATATATATATATTCCCAAAGATGAATGTAAACTTCATGTACTGCAAAGATCTACTAATAAAATAAAAAATTTTAAAAAAAGAAAATTTAGCCAAATGGGTCAAGGTTACACATAAGAGAGAAAAAGATAATCTTATGGAATACCAGTCATTAGCCACTTGACTAGATAAAGCTCCCACACCACAGCAGCTCCCAACTGATAAATATTAGCTTATACCTTCAAAACATCTTAGATAGGAGTTATGCCAAGTTGTTATGGGGCTGTCTGACACCTCTCAAGCACCTCTGACCCATAAGACAGTCACAGAAAGGCAAATACACTAGAGATCCTTAATTTGGGCCCCCTTTCAAATTATGCTCAGAATTATTCCAAGAATTTTAATAAGCAGCCCCAGTGATTCTAATCATTTATATTGAAATCAATTGTCTTAAGCTTTCTGGGGCTAAGAGTGTATTGTAAGAATTTCCCCTTATTGCAGTGGACCAGTCACAAGAAACTAGAATCTCTGAAACTCCACCTCCAGGTTTGTCCTTCTCACATAAGGTTCCAGGAAGACTGAGGAATGAAAGAGAATTTTCCCAGCCTAAAGAAACCATCTATATTTACTCTGATCTTCCTTCATCCCTGTCCCTCAGCACTGATGTCACCACTAGCCCTAATACAGTGTCCTAGCATCATCTATAATCTATACTCTGTTTCCTAGAGCTGTATATAATCTAAGGCAGAAATATTCTAAGAGACAAATTATTAGTATAATAACAACAATAACAACAGACTCAGCAATTCCACTCTTGAAAATTTGCTGAGTCAAAAGTATACCATAACAAACAAAAAAAGTATACCATAACAAACTGAAGGTTATCTCTAACACTTTCCTGTCTATTAAGCAAGCCTGGGCCCTATACCAAAAATGTTCCTGCCCAGGGCGTCATGCCCTTGGGCTGGATACTAAAGCCCCAACTGGGGTCTCTTGCTGCCTTCATTCCCTGAGATAAGAACACACCAGGAGAAACCTAGAGAAGCAGGGGAGCTCAAAAAGCCTCAAGTTCCTGAGATAAGCTAAATCTACCTTAGTTCTTGAATTTTTTCCTGTGATTCCACTGGGACCACTCCTAGAAGACTTCATTTTTCTTATGACTTTAGGCCTAGCCTTGGAGATTCCTAGGCAGGGTGGGGGTAGGGTTCCTCTAGGTTTCCAGAATGGTAGGAGGAGGGGGCTAAAACTACATGAAGAATCTGTCCTCCGTCCCTCCCACATGCATAGTTCTATACTCATCAACACCAGAGGGTGGGTGGGCAAAGCAAAGAGAAGGAAAGTCATTTTTTATTCATTTGACAGATGCCATGTTAGGAGGGTTGTAGGTGGGGGGAGGAGCAGGGGAGGAGACAGGTTGGAACTAAGGGTTCTAATGTCTAAATGTGGCCATCTGATCTAAGGTGATGAGAACAAAAACAGCATTTAGTCAGGAGCACTGTGACCTCTCCTGTCTGGAGAATAGGAAGGAAAAATATATTTTAATCAACTTATACCACCATCAAGTTTCAGTATGCACCCAGGATACAGGCTTGCAAAGCTGCGGGCCTTGGTATTCATTTCCAAAGAGAATGTAAGTGTCTCCATGGGACTCATTACGCCCCAGAGAGGAAATCTGCATCTAAATAGCCCATCAGAAAATAGAAGATAGTTTTTAGTGTTTCATTGACCCTCTCCCGGTTGGCTCACAATAAGAGAAAAAGTCATTCAGCCAAGGCCAAGACACCTAACAGTGTTTCTAGTCCCTAGCAGCTTTTTGTGTTCAAGAGTGAACCATGTTTCTCCTGACAAAATCTTTCACAGTCCTGAGTTCCCAGCAGACATTCATTAAATGGTAGATGAATGGAGGGCAGGGGCATTCAGTGAGCAAAACCTGGATCTCAAAGTGAGCCACTGACTCAAACTAGATGATTTGGCCTCCTCTTAGACATTGTTTTAAAGACTTCGAGAGACACAACATCTAAATTCAGGCTTCCAGACAGGACACAAGAGACACAAAATCAGGTCTACCCTCAGGGTCCTGGAGGGATGGCACCAGGTCTCTGTCTGCAGGAAATGTGCTTGTGCCTGTAACAAAAGAACTTCAAGTAGGTTACTCAAGCTTATATAAAGGAAGCTTCCTTCTGTCTGGGCTAGTAGAGGATGTGGGGGTGGGAAGGGAGGGGAACTCAAGGCAGCTGATTGGGAAAAAAGCATCCAGTAAGTGCCAGGGTTTGAAGCTACTCTTCTTTACTCCGTCCAGGACTGAAGAGCCTGAAAGATAATGGATTGTTTTACTCAGAGGTGATCAAGATTGGAGACTCAAAAGAGCTATCACAACTAGTTCAGTCCTCCGTTTTACATGTAAGAAAACTGAGGCTCTAAGAAAAGTTGCTTAAAGTATTAATCTAGTCAACACCAGAGCTAATATTAGAAACCAATCCTACAGTCTTTTAGAAGGATGTATGTCAATTGTTTTTGCACCCTACACTATTTTCAAAAACAAAACACTTAGATGCCGTTTTTCTTTATAAAAAAGTAACTGTGCAATGATAGATGTCCATTTGTTTCCTATCAGTGAAAAATAAAGACATGAGAATTGTGGCTGGAGGCACATCTGATGGAGGCCAGGCTCTCCTAAGGAATAGTAACTTGGAATTATTCCATAATTAACACCACCTGGCCCAGTAAGTCCAGATAGATATCAGTCACCCAGGTGGGTGACTAGAGCATCTAGACTCATGCCTTCCCAAAAATGTCTTTGTTCTTTACATGTACCCTTGCAATGTGACTCATTTCCCTATTGGATCAATATTAGCTAAGCAGCTATACTTGTAATAGTATAGGTTCATGGCAGTTTGTGACCCACATTGTACCCACATTGTGACTTTGCTGTATAAATTACCCCTGACAAAGGGCCTTGGTGGCAACCCACTTGAGACCACTCCTGTCTCTCAGGAGCTATCTCTCAATATAAACTTTTCCTACTCTTAACTTCCATTGTTCCTTGAATTCATTCTTCAATTTCAAGGGACACAAACTTGGCACATCTGACATGTAGCAGGTTAGGAGTTATATTTCTCCCATATTACTACATCATTTGTAAACCTCAAATATAAATAATAACACTTTTAATAAACAAGAAAATACTTATCCCAGTATTTAAATACTAATATAATATGTGCTTTATACAAATTGCCACACAAATATAAATTTTAAATTAGTACTATTAACAATTTAATGCAGAAAGAATTTCTGCAATTTTCCCCCTGAGCTTTACTGTACAGAACATTGTTTTAGATATTTCTGGTGCTCTTTCCTCCTGCAGCTCTACAGACATTATTCCTTCAGCACTAAAACCAGAGCTTGCTACTAGTTCTTCCCTAAGGGTTCCAACGTGGTCTGACCTATCTGGGGAATTAAAGGAAAAGAACAACTCAGAATGATGGCTGAGTAGAGACACTTCCAGAATCATTCTCATCACCAGATATCTTTGCTTGAGAATCTCAAATTCAAATCCAAACTAAAATGTAAATGCTAGTAGAAAACACAATGGCATAGGAAGTCTGGACTCTAAGCTTGGGTCAATTACTGACTTCTTGTTAGGAGCTCAGAGAGATCTAGCTCCTTTCTGAGCTAGCTGAATTAGGTCATTTTAAATAGAAAGATAGGTGAAATAAATCAGACATATAAGCTTAAATACCGTTCTCTCATTTGAGTAATGTAAAGTATAAATAAAGAGCAAAATAAAAGATTGATAAAAGGAATTAGGGAGATAGATCTTTTGTAAATGGTAAGGGGACCAAGAAACCAAGAGTGAGGGGAAAGGGGGATGGAAAGGAATCTTAAAAAGATTTACGATGTGTTATATACATGTACCAAATACCTACAATGAATGTAAACATTATATGTCACAAACATGAACTAAAAATTTGACAGTAATAATACTGAAAATGGGGAAAGGGGATCTAGAGACAGAGGAGTGGTAGGAGCATGAGGAGGGGAAGGGAAATTAAAAGAATCAAAATATGTTAAGTACATGTACCTACTCCCTAAGATGAAGACAAATTTTACGTACTTCAAACATGTCCTAATAAAAAAAAAATGAAACATTATTTTTGAGCTATGCTGCTGCCTTGGTTTTTAAAAGTTTTTTTTCCTTTGTTTTGTTTTTTGCACTGAGGATTGAACCCAGGGCCTCACACATGCTAGACAAGCACTCCACCTGATCTACATCCCTCATCCTTTTTAAGACAGGGTCTCACTACATTGCCCAGGCCTTAAGCTTGTGACATCCCCTACACTCCCCACATCTGTCTGTCTCTCTAGAAGCTGTGATTATAAGACTGCGCTACTGTGCTCAGCTCTGAAAGTAGGTAGACTTTGACCTGAGGAGAAATAGTATCCAGTACAGAGATGGTTTTGGGTTCCACTAGCAGCAGCAAAAACAATACCTCCTCCAGCCAATTCAGGCCATTGAGTTCAAATGACCCAAAGTATCTTCTCACAAAAATTTAAGCAGGACCTCTTCTATGTGTTTAGCATATTATAGTTTCTAAATTGTATTCACACTTATGAGCTCATTTGATTCTCTCAGCAATTCTGAGATAAGCAGAGAAAGAATAGGTTGTTCCATTTTAAAGATGAGGAAACAGGCCTGGACAAAGGAAGTTACTTAGCTACACTAAAAGCAAAGGCCAGAAAAAAAAAAACCAGATCTTTTAACTCATGGTCCAATATTTTTTTCTCAATAAGAAAAAAAAATAGCTAACATTTATTGAATGCTTAAGATGTATAAGAGATAAACCTAAGGTTTTACATATACTAACATTTCATTCCAGTTTAAAGATGAGGAAACTAACATTCAGAGATGAACTGACTGATGAAGGTCACACAGGGCCAGAATCAGAACTCAAGAAGTTTTACTCTCAAACCAGTGCTCCTAAACGCTGTTCTCCACAACACATCCTCACACCCCTGGTAGATATGATTCAATAAAGTTTAGTCAAAGAATCTCTTATAGCAAGGTAGAGAACAGTCTGTATAGTATATCACCCTAAAAAGTTGAGGGTAATACATTATATTTGCTTATATATCCATAAAATATTTTTCTGGAAATATTCATTGGTGATCTGCAGAGAGAAGTTGGGTTGCTAGAGGGCAGGAGTAGAAAGGAAGACTTTTTACTACGTACTCTCTTGTACCTTTAAAACTTTGAACTTTGAATATGGAACTATTCAAAACTAAAAATTTTAAATGAGGAGTCTAAGGTCAAGTGAGCTGAGAAAATTGCTTGGCTGTTTCTTGGTAGGGCTGTGGCAGCTAACCCTTCTCTATTTACCGCTCTGCTTTCTCAGACTTGAAGAAAAAAGGGGCACCTGTCCCCTGTAATCCTCCAATCCCCTCTTACTTACCTAATCCTTTAGATGGGTCAGTACTATAGACATTCTGCAGTTTTTAACAACACAAATGGAAATAACAACAGCTTATGCTGGGCTTCACTAGTAAATCAGTGGAAATCGAAAAATAATGAATTGGGAGCAAGAAAGATGAAAAGATACAAAAGGCCTTTAACTTCAACACTTAGTACCCAAAGCCTGACCTCCAGATTCCCTTCACCTCTTTTTTATCATTCTGACTTAATGTGCCTAGCCTCCCCTCTCCTGAGTTTAGAATGGCAGAAATAAACAAGCTATAAAGGCTCTATGAAAAGAGAAAAAAATAAGCCCAGCTGGATTTTAATCTTCACATTGCCAGGAAAGAGTCAGCTCATATGGTCTCTAAGGCCTCTCAGCTTTGGTTCTTGGATTTCCACAATCTTATCCCTCCCTCAAGAGTTGGCAAAATCTTCCAAAGATCAACCCTCAAACATAGTTTCTTCTGGCCTACCCTTAGGCAGGTCAGCCCCACATGGCTTCTGTACCCAGCAAGCTGTGATGAGGTGGGTGGGCAAGGTAGATGAAGTGCCTCATGGGATTCTCCACAAGAGGCTTAAAGAGGCAGCACAATTCTCTCTCACAACAGCTTAACATGGTTCCTAATGCTTCACTGTTTCCAACCTACAAGAAATGAGTGGGACAAGTGAGATATGAGCTGCTGTGGCAGGGAGAAAGGGTTAATCAGTGTGCCTCCTACAGGCAACCAGGAAAAACCCAGAGGAAGGTCTAGATCTGATGATCTATGGTAGGCTTGGCACATTCTGACTTTTCTCACTGCTTCCTAGATTTTATTGAGAAATAGTGTATGGTACCTTCATTCCAGCTCCAGCCTTTGGTACCAAGGGCCAGAAAGGTTTCCCCAGGACACCATGACCTGGTTTCTAGCTTGAGAAATTCTAAATATAGCAGCCATTCATTAGTGGGGCCAGATAGCCCAAGCTGCTGTGCCTAGGGGCTGGGTTGTGGTCATTAAGGACATGTCTGGTCTCTCAGTCCACTACTAACACAGGAGAGGCTGGGCCACTGCCAAGTAGGGTACCCCTTTAGGCATCTTAACACTTCCCCTCTAACACATAATTTAGATATTATTTCTGTTATTTCATTCCTAAGGAAAACAAAATTTAATATTCAATTACTTCAGATTTTGTAGGATATTGCTTCATAATCATATCACTCCCATAATGGTTTGTAAGTGAAATGAAGAATGAAAGAGTAGGCTCAAGATTTCTGCATTGATCAGTACAAATTTGCTTCTTCATTCTTCTACATCTGCCTGTTAACTCACAGGGCTCACATCTGAGGGCTTGGATCTGAGCCCTGTTTGTTTGTCTCGTGAGTCTGCTACAATAGCACTTTAGCATCCATTTTATTACTGAGTTCACAGACCTGATTTTAGGATAAAATGGGCCAGAGAAAACTGATGGAAGGCCACCAGCTGTGGCCAGTTCCCTATCATACTTACAAGAAATAGATAGCTGACCCTATGGGTAGGATATTTTCTGCATAGAGCTGTCTGGAGCCTGTGAATATGTCACAGAGATGTGTTCAAGTGTGTTTCAAAGGCAGATTGTCATTCCTTCTTAAGTTGATTCTTAAGAGTATGTCTCAGGGATAGGATTGTGTACCCTGGAGCTAAGAGCATATCTGAATGTGAATCTCAGTGTATCTCTTGTATATATGAGTATATAATTTTGCCTTATATACATCCAGGTGTGTTCACCCATGCAAATGTGTACAAGCATGCCTCGTGTGTGCCACTGTATATATTCCCTGCTTATGCTGTGAATGTTTGAGTGTACTGCATTAACTAAATGTGCTTCAAATTTGTCAGCGTGAAAACATGCCCCACCTGTGTATGCTTGATGTGTCACAAACACGCTCCACATGTCTGAATGTGTTGTGTATATTATATGTGACTATAGCACGTATAGTGTGTGTGGGTGAAGAGCATGAACAGGCAACAAGGCTAAACCAATTTTCCTCCTTAAGAACTTGTTCTTACCAGCTAGCATTCCTTAAAGTCATGTGGATCAGTCTGCACATAAGCAGGACAAAAAAAAACTCAGTTCAAATTGTGTTTTTTCTAAGAGCTAAATAGAAAAGAGAGAAGACAAGGACAAAAAATCAACTAACTTTAAGACTTTGGATGAGTCCTTGCCTCTCCTTATGCCACAATTTTCCCAGCAATACTGTCAGGGAGTGAATTCAATGTATGAGATCTTTCTTACTCTCATCTAGTTACTTCTCACTTTAAGTACCATGAATTAATTGTCATTCCCCCTCACCACCAAAATGTCTGTGCACAGATGTGTACATGTGGATTAGTACCTGCAGATGACTCATCCTAGCTAGGCCCTCTCTAGGAAGCTACTGGTTGCCTTCCTATACTTGTTGGTCATTCCACACTCATTTTCCCAGTGGCCTGAGCCAAATGAAATAAACCTGATAAACATACAGCCTTAAAGACATACAATCTTCACCAAGGCCCAGGCAAAACAATATGTGGTTTATCCAATCATTCTTCCTCATCCTATGGAAGGACTGTGGTAAGGGTAATGAGACAGCTTTTAAACTCAATGTCTACTCTTTAAGAACCAGGACAGATAAATCTACAAAGAGAAAATATCCAAACTAAGCAGGGCACAAAGGACTGCAGAATTTAAGGTCACTTTTTAGCACTGGCAAGACCTCTCATGGGTTCCTAGACAATATTATATCCAGATAGACTTATTATAGATCTAGTAGATGCATCTGAAGTGCTCACTTATGGTTCAGTGATAACCAGGCTAGAGTTATCTAGTGGCATCTGTCTAGATCCCTCTTCCATCTTAAAAAAAAAAAAAAAAAAAGATCAGCAGAATGTGGTGGCACAGGCTCCTAGCACTCTGAAGGCTGAAGCAAGAGGATTGCTGTGAGCTTAAGGCCAGCCTGGACTGCAAGCAGGACCCTGTCTCAAATAAACAAACAAAAAAGACCAAGTTACAGATGTCACATTCAAAATGAATTATTTGCTCAAAGTCAGTTGGTACTGATTGGAGTAGCAAACTCCATATGCTAGGCTCTTCCATTGTCTATTAAGCATGTCTCTGTCTATTAAGAAAGAGCACTAATCTGAGTCAATCAAACCAATTCTTGAGAATAATCTTAGCATTGCCCAACTCACAGGATCATGGAGAATAGACCAATGTGTTAGGAACAGAAACTTTTACATAGTTTTTTTTATCTTCTTGCCCAGTGCAGTGAGTTTCCAAACAAAAGGATGCAGATAAAGGTAAAGACGGTCAACTTGTTCCATGTAAGCCAGTGGCCAAAAACTTTTAATTTTCTAAATCAACTCTTCATCATACCATGAAAATCCAGAAATATTCATTAAAAATACTAACCAAGGATTTGGGGGCCAAAACAGATTTTTAATTCCTAACTGCTTAGGTGGTTCTGGTTGATGGACTTGAAAAGGTGCTAAATAAAAACACAATTAATGTTGGCTTTCTTACAAGCTCTTCTTTTAGTTTTGCAAGCAATAGGAAGAGAGAAAGCTAGCTTGTTATTCATACCAACATGTATGTGACTCCATGGGGAACGGAGCTAGAAGTAAATAAAAGCTCCTTGTTAAAAAAAAAAAAAAGTCCCAGCTTTCCACCAAGTACTCAAAGCATGGGGCAGTCACAGGACTTTTCTCCTTCCTAGGTAGAGAAGAGTACTCTGGACTACAGTGGAGACTGAGACATAAAGACAATGGGATTTTTTCAAGGTTACTCACTTCATATTTGCAGCCCCTTTTTATTTTTATAGAAAGTCTACTGAATGTCAGAGCAGACTCCTGCACAGTAGCAATTACGTGTAGATTTTTGTCTCAAAGAATTCTGAGAGATTGTAAACCCCAATTTACAGAAAACCAAGTCAGAGACTGACTTGCCCAAGGTCACAGAACTGAAAATGATAAAAACTTGTAGTTCAATGACGATCTGATTTCCATCATACCATATTGATTTCCCAAATTACTCCTGAAAAGTCATAGTGGCTTGCACATCTTATAGGTTCAAGGACTCATCCCTATCAGGCAGTGTTCTAGTTCCAGCACTACTACCAATGCATTCTAATCTTTTGAGCAAGTAATTTTCCTCTCTAGGCTTTGTTCCCCAGCTTCTACAATGAGAGGATCAGATCCAGGAGTTTTAGCATCCTTTCTATAGAAGATAAAGCTGCCTGGAATGATTTATATGGCAGTGTAACTTCCATAGCTTCATCCCAGAAGAACTTGCTGGAAACAGCTATATGACAATGAATCTTTGGGCTTAATTTTTCTCACGTGTAAAATGGAGATAATACTTCACAGGGCCACAGGAAAGATCCAGTGAGCAAGACAACATATAAACCCACTGAAAAGTGTATGCAATGTTTAAGAGGGAGAGTCAAGAATTGAGTATCTACTAGTCCCGAATGCTTTTCTCTAGATTCAAGGAGAGTGTACATGTGTTCTGTCCAATAAATATTTTTGAGTCCTCTTGTGCAGTTCAATCTGGATTTGCAACACAAACATCTTAGTTGGTTGCAAGGTCCAAAGTAAATTAACTAAGTACAAAGCAGTCTTATCATTTTGCCTTTGTTCTGAGCCTTGTCACCCTAACAGAATTATCAGGGCCCCTTCTCCTCTTAAAGACACCTACCTCCTCCTGGGCCCCTATCCCAATGCCAAGGCACCCACTGCACAGCCCTTGTCAGCCAGCACAGTTCACACAGAGAGGTGGAAGAGAGTCAGTGGAGGAGAGGCTGTGGGAGGTTCAACTAAAAGTAGATGCTGCCTTTAGGCACCACACTATGAGGGGGTGGGGGTAGGTTCTTAGCACATCCTTCCTGCAGCCAGCTGGGCATGGAGGTGTGTAGTTTCGCCTCATCTAATGAAGGCAGGCAGGCAGAGAAATCAGCTGCCAGAACCATTCCCAGAGCTGCCTATGGATGTACAATGCTGACCTCTTTTGGGCCCTGAGGGCAGATGGCTACTCAGCAAAAGGCTGCATCTACAGCTTCCTTCCTCAGGAGAGTTAATGTGGACTAAAGAAGACTGTATTCTCCTCACTCGCATCCCACTGCCTGCCACTCCAAGGGCTGCTTACATAATACTCTTATTCTTCTCTTTTAATTCTTACAGACTCTTCTCAGTTCACTTGCTCCAACTAAATCTGAAAAAGTATTCAAGTCTAGCCAAGTGAGTACAGAACCCTATAAGGAAGGTAGCAACTGACAGTGAGAAAAGGCCTGAAGAGTGAAAATCACAGGCCTGTCACTGTAACCTTGGATCCCATTTCCCCTTAGTTTCTTCACCTGTAAAAAACGGGGTGGGGTGGGGGGGGTGATGAGGACAGTGTGCTGCAGACTGCCAGGTGTTTTAATCTCTACCCTTAAGTGATTCTCAGGGAAGCCTGGCCACTTAAACGAAAGACCCTCCTCCAGTCCATCCCTGGATGTCCTATCTCTCAAGCAGTTTGGCTGATCTAGACAGAGCCATCCCCATTCTCCTAATTCCAATTCCCCTACTGAGTAAAGTCTATATTGACAAGATGGTTGCCTGGAACTTTAGATTCTGTCCTCCAGAAGTTTCATTTGAGAGCATGGTTCTGGTATAGAAACCACTTCTCACTTCAGTGACACAGAAACTGAGGTCCAGGTAGAAAAGGCCTTGACCAAAATCTGGCAGAAAAAGAATCAGGGCTTAATCCTAAGGCTCTTGAGGCCTTTTCCAGTGGGTTTTTTTTTTTCCTACTCTACGCCTGCCTTCTATATGCAGGTCTTTCTACCACACTGTTAGCAACTCTTGACTTTGGTGTTCAAATTTCAAATGATCAATCCCTGTCAAGGGCCTGCAACTAGTACAGAAAAGTGCTACAGACAAAAAAGATCTAAACTTAGATATGTCCCACTCTTCTCCTCCAATTTGCTCCCATTATCCTTTCTTAAAGCTTCCTCTTGGGTTTTGCTCCATGTCAGTGGACCTCTTCAATTCTGAGTCATGACTGCATCCTGACCACAAATCTACAATGCAGGCTACATTACAGTAAATGGTGACAAAAGTACTGAGTTCTAGGTCAGTCATTACCACTTCCTACTGTGTAACCTTGAGAATGTCATTTAATCTCTCTAAGCCTGACTTTCCAAATCTACTTTTAGGCTTGGAAAAGGAGCTAAAGAAATAACTAGGAAACTTTGTTGAAATTCTTATTACTATTAATAGTAGTAGTATTAACTAAGTGAATGACTTCTAAATACCACAGGAAGGGACTCAGGGCTGTCAAATCAGCTAGTTCCTTACCTGCTAGGCTTCCTCAGATCTAGGATACTGGTTCCGTATCAATATGAGGCAATTCTCAATTATTCAAAAGACATGTTTCTTTAACAAGTTGAATCCTATACTGGTATGCTGCTGCTATGTGACTCACTATGGGGCTCCATTCCTTGCTTGGTAGCTACAGTTCAACTGTTATAGAAGAAACCTAGGCCAAACATATTTAAGAAGGCCAATTTATTACCCCAGAATCACTCTGATTCTAAATCTAACAGAAATCTTTGGATCACCTGCTGGTTTTGTATAATATATATGATCATTTTGATCATTAATGTTAATCATAAAGCAAATTATTAGAGCTTGAATAAATCTGTGAAAACATCTAACCTACCTATCCTATTTTGCAGATGAGGAAAATACATTTCAGAAGAAAGAAATAATTTATCTGAAATTACTCAGCAATGAATAGAATATTCACACAAATGTGAAGGATTTTTTTTCCTGAAGGGTTCAAGCCATCTCACAGTTGATTAGCTATCCTTTGGTGTCTGTGGGAGACTGTATCCAGGACTCCTTTTGGATACCAAAATATGAAGATGCTCAAGTTCCTTATATAAAATAGTGTACTATTCACATATAATCTATGTACCACCTTCTTGTATACTTTATTTCTAATTTTCCTTTTTATTTCTGTGCAAGAGATTGGACCCAGTGCCTTGTATATGCTAGGTAACGGCTCAACTCCTGTATACTTTAAATCATTCCTATTTATAGCACTTAATACAATATAAATGCTATGCAAATAGTTTTCATACTGCATTAGTTTTTAATATGTATTTTCATTTAAAATTTTTTTTCAAATATTTTCTATCTGTGGATACAGAGGAACCTGTAGATACAGGGTCTCTTTGTATTTTAAATCCAAATAAGTATCAGATTATTCATTCTCTAGGGTTGAGTCCTTTTAAGAGTGGGCACAAGTGTCTAGAACTCATCAAGGCCCCCACAACTCCTAGAATAAAATCTCACCACCTGCAAAGCCTGCCAATTCACATGTGTGATAAACTACACTTAAACTGAGATATTATTTACTTTGAAACATTCCATAGCAGTTATTCTCACCCCTGGCTGAGCATTCCCAGTACCTCCAATGAGCTTTTAGAAAAATACTGATGACCAACCATGACCAACTCAATCAATTTCCCCAAGAAAGTCTAGGAATCGTTAGTCTTGTTAACTCCCCCAGGTGATTACAGTGTGCAGCCAAGGTAGAGAACCACTGGGCTAACAGAAACAATTCAGACAAGCAATGTAATCCGAGCTACTTGGGAAGCTAAAAGGCAAAGGCATGAGGATCACAAGCTTCCTTAATGAACCTGTCTCAAAATTTTAAAAAAGGGGGTGCTGGGTATGTTTCTCAGCACTCCCTGGTTTCAATCCCCAGTACTGAAAACACACACACACACACACACACACACACACACACACACACACACACAATACATCCGTCAGGCTTTTCCAAGAGAAGAAAGGAAAATGAGACACAGAAACTACAGTTGTGGCACTGACCCTCAGCCAAATTGGGCACTGAAAGAAAACAGAGCTTTGGAGCCTGTAAACACATTTACCAGAAGTAAAACACCAGTTTTAATCCTTTTTCTGATGGGACCATCAGTTTGGTAGATGATAGCTATAAACCTAGCATATCCTGATGCCTACAAAACATGTAAAAAATCCCGTAGGATGTTATCCTCATTAACACATTTGTAGGATAGATGACAGCATAGCCCCATAGAGTCTGCACTGCTTGACTAAACACATACAAAAATTAACAGCTCTGTCTCCAAGAAGTTCTGGTGAAATGCCCGAGGAGCCAGACTAACCTCATCATATTAAACATTTCTTTGAATCAACAACTTGATACTCAGTTTTGAAATGCTGTAATGTTATAAAAGATTGCTAATCTGTTGTGAGACATGAAGAAAAAATTTAAAACTCAAGAAAGGCTAAAACAATAGGCAAATCAAAATAGTTTATCTGATACAAACTAGAAGAAACTACCAATTTCTTGAACAGTATGAAGAAAAAAAAATTTAACCCATACAGAGCTAGAATAATGGACCAAACAAAAACTAAAATTTAACAAGTTTGATTCAAAAAAACCCAAACTAGTTCAAAATGCTAACTTCACAAGAGAAGAGTGGACCAGATAGGAAAGAGTTTCAATCTACAAGCTCAAAAGGCTAATGCAGTAAAGTGGCTCTTAACCCTGGTTGCATATTTTAATCACTTTGGGAGCTTTAAATTAAAAAAAAAACCACCATATTCCTGAGACCTATCCCACGCCAATTAAATCAGAATCTCTCAGAGCAGGGACATGGAATGGGTATTTTAAAAACTTCCCAAGTGATCTGAATATTCAGTGAGGGCTGAGAACCAGTAGAAGGCTGTATTATTACACATTTCATGGATGGATTAAGTCCCTTTTTACTTAATCCTGATCAGGTAGCACTTGGCGTAGCACGATCAGTCTCGGGTAGTACATTTTTAAAGAAATAAAGAAAAATATATACAGTAGTACCACAGTTCACAAACTTAATTATTTTCCATGCTTCTGGTCACAAAAGGAATCAAACTTCCCCACAAGGCAACACTGAACCTAACCATTGAATTTGATTTGGTTCTCATCCAATTCGGTTTGTGACCACAATTGTGCAAAAAATTAAGTTTGTGAATCAAGGTACCACTGTATGCTTCAAAATGAAGGACGATTACATGGAAATTGCAAATTCTTGAAAAACATTCTGTATTTTAGGCTTTAGACGGTCATACTGGTTCACCTTTAAGTCCCAAATAGTGATTTTTTCATAAGACTAATGAAAGGGTACTCTGATGCATATTCAAGACAAAAGGTAGCATTTTATAGATAAGAATTTTGTGTAAAAGTGCTATATAAAGAAAAGATATTAAAAAGTACTAAAAATGTAAGCAAGTAAAGATGAGGAAGCCAGTATGACTTTAGGCATGACTCACACACACCTCCCTCCCCACCTGACCCTTTCCAGCTTCACACTCGCTGGAAATGATCAACTCTTGAGTCTCCCACATCTCTATTGGAAATGCAGACCCACTCTCATCCTACCAATCTCTCTGACCTTTATTCTCATCTGTAAAACTGAAATAGCAATCATCAGTCCCACTTCACAAGGCTGATGTGATGTTCAAATTAGAAAGGATGTGAAATCACTTTTTAAACTTTATAGGCCCATGCACTGACAAAAAGTTATTATAATGCCATTATGGACTATTTCTCAAGCTTTCTCTCTCCTTGAGTCCTTTCCCTTTTCTAGCTTTTTTCCATTTTGCACTTTGATGCCAGGGCAAAGCACAATGTATTAAATATTTTAGAGAGCTAGATCCACCTATGGACAGGAGACAATCTGGGCACGTATTGGAAGACCTAAGCTTTAACTGAGGATTTTTGGAAAGCTAGATGCTCAGTTGGAGCAGAGTTGGAAATATGGACTAGAAAAATCTAAGATTCACCTCCATTCATTTTTTGTGGAAAAAGCCACTGGAGCTAGGTCCCGATGCCTTGTATGGGGTCTTTTGGTAAGGCAGTTATTTTAGGGGGGGAAAAGGCTCAATTCTCATGTCCCTGCCCAGAGCAAACACTTTGAAAGCCAAAAAGAGACCACAGGCTGAGATGGCAGAAAAGCTAAAGAGAAGGAGCATCCTTGCAACTATCAGTGTGTCTTCTGGTCACAGCCAAGCACTCTTACTCTGGGCCTCCCCACAGGGCACTAAAACCCCTCACCCATAAGCTTTCTGGCATCCACCAGCTCCCTAGAAGTGTAAACATACAGGTGGGAAGAGAATTTCAACCAGCCCTGTTCACTAGCTCTGCAACAAATTGTCTCTTCCATCTTGCCCAACCTTCCCAATCCTAAGTTACTGAATCATATAAAGAATCTGCTCTGATTATAATCAATAATGCAAAATAGGAAAAAAAGGTCCAAAGGGGTAGGGGTAGTGGGAGGGGCAGGAGAAAGGAAAGAAGGGAAAGGAAAAATGATGAAAAATGGAAATAATGTAAATAAAGTCTTTGTAAATAGTGAAGGGTGGAGGGGGTGAAGGGAGGGCTAGGAATGGGGAAAAAATTAAAAAAAATTAAAAAAAAAAAGAATCTGCTCTGAATTCCACACTGCAGCTGGGCTGGGCAAGGACTCCCAAGCCACAAACAAAATTGGGGCTAACTACATAAGTAAATGTTGCAGGTTCTGATAGATGGAGACTATCTTTATGAAAAAGAAAAATGCTGTGCAGTTTGTTCCTACCAAGTTATCACTTCACTTTTTTCCTATCAAAGCCAATAGTCTGAGTGAAAAAAAAAATATTTTTCAAGACCTGGAGACTTGGCACTAAAGCTAGGTAGTTGAAGTGGTCCAGTTAATCTCAGGGAGAGGGATTTGACCCTGTGAGTCTTCTAATTAACATTTCCAATAGCTAGACAAAGCTAGGCTCTGTATGTCTGCCGTGGATATATTTTCTAGGTATTTGCAAGCAAGACTGTTATTTCTTATCTCCTCCCCAAAATCATCTCCCCAAGCCCCAGTGGGCTCCATCCCTTGTTGTCCAGTCACAGTGCTGCCTGGGTCTTTAAAGGGTTGCTTCTGGAGCTCAGTTAGCATTGAGTGACAAAGGAGTTGCTAGGATACTAGTAGAGGGCATTTTCTTTAATTCCTTGGTGAAGAGCTAAAAGCCAAAATTCCTGAGCAGGGATATTGCCCCCCGCCAGTAGAAAAAGCTTATTCTCTAATTAAAGGAATGACAAAAGAGAATAATGAGCTTTACTAGGAAAAGTTGGGGCAAATCAGGGAGGAAAACCCCTCTTCCTTATTTTTCATCCACTTAGAGTGTGTGTGTGGGGGGGTGGTAGCAGGGGAGGGAGGAAAGGGAAAATGCGAAGGATTAAGAGAGAAGGCAGGAGAGGAAGAAAAACAACAAAATACACAGGGTTCCACTCCTCTGGACTGCATTTATCATTTTCTCCCACTTTCTCTTTTTGCATGCCCTCACATATCTGAAGGAGAAATGCCAAACGTTTAGGATTCACACAAGTAAAATGTCACATTTTCACCCTTTGTTCTCTACTCCTCAAACTCCCTTCTGGCTGCTCTAAAGTGACCTGACATCTCGCTATGCCTCTTATTCATCTAGGTAAGTGAATTTGGAAGGTGTGAACTATCACAGCTAAATTACTGATGGGATGGCTCACTGAAACTACTTCTTTAGCCTGAAGGGTATCAGATGGTGGGAGGAGGACTGTCATGGGTGGCACCCATCCATCCTAGCACCATTTAAATTCTCCTCACAAACCCTAGCACAAGAGGCCATTCAGAACTGTGGAAATCAATGCTGTCTTTCCCCATTCCTATCATCACCACCCTCAGGAGTGTGCACACACACCCACAAACATACTGCCACACAAACATTTCTAAAGGCTTTCTGGCAAGGGTTTGCCAGGCACCCAGAGGGGAAGGCATTTCATGATACAACTTAATCATATACCTGAGTCAAAGACTAGCCTTTTAGGCCCCTTGTGCTCTTAGTGAAAATGAAAAAAAAAGTCATTCTAGTGGTATAGTCCCCATTTCCTTACCACACAGCTAGGCCAAAAATTTCTTAGGTAAAACTTCTCTAGCTATCAGCAATCAAATATCCACCTGCTTCTCCCATCGTCCCTTAATTATCATTTTATTTTCCTTTTCACTTGTTTTGAGTTTATCCCCTTCCAACTTCAATTCTACTGGGTGCTCCAAGTTCTAGAATGCAAGAACTTGGAGTTACCTTAGCCAAACATTTTAAAATGCCAGTGTTTACAGGGAATCTCAAACACACTGAGGAGGAAAAAATTGCCCAAGGTCAATCATTTACTGAGTGGAGAAAAATCAGATCTGCAGCTGCCTGGCATTGAGCTTTTCCCCTCATCAACACTGTCTCAAAACAAGGTACCAAGGCAAGATACATGATCTAATGCTTAATTTAAATAATATCTCTGGTGAGGTACTGAGGATTGAATCCAGGGCCTTCATACTGAGCTATATCCCCAGTCCTTTTTTATTTTGTATTCTGGAGAGGGTCTTGCTGAAGTGCCCAGCCTCGGCCTCCCAAGTGCTGGGATTACAGGCATGTGCTACTGCACTTCGTAGATTCTCCTTGAGAAGAAACAAGTTCTTTGGTCCACCCACACAGGACCAAAGACTACTAAGAATCAGTGCCAGTAAACTTCCAAGATCATGCTTATACCATGGTACCAAATGAGAAAAACAAACACACCTCAGCTTCTCACCCATTAAGACAGCTGGTTTTGAGGTTCAAAACCTAGACTGACATCATTAAATAATACTCTGAGTCCTGTGGTCAGGATAATATGAACATGCCTCTCCCCTTCACATCCCAGCTTCTTTCGTAATCATTTCCAAAGAGATTGAACAGGACACAGAACTTGACAGCATAATGCCAGCAGATCTGCACATCACACAGGAGCGGCCGCCTACATGAGTGCTGGGGGAGCATGTGTGTATGTGTGTATGTGCCCTGATTCATTGCTACATGAACAAAAATAGCACTATTTCAAAACAGGTAAGCAACACAAGTGAGGAAGATCTGTCTACATCAGCAAGGGAGAAAAAAGTATTATGCACAGTGGAACCACAGTCAATTTCCTAGCTTTCCCAAGAGATTTCTCAGCAGAAATAAAAATAAAAATAATAACAATAAAAACAGCAACCATCACTACCATATGATACACAAGGAGACATATCTCAAATAGGAATGTTGCTTCCAGCTCATGTTTCCCAAGCTCTCATCCGATTCCATCCAGACTTTTTCTTGGTGCTCAAAACTCTTAATTTAACACATTACATACTTCCAGTTATAGGGATTTTTCAATTAGAGAAACCTCTGCTCTTAAAGCAACAACAAGAATGCAAACAATAACACCACCACTTTCTCACAGCACTATCAAGTTCTTTAAAAATGTAGTTCAAGAACATGATTACAAATGAGACTACCGCCAAAGGAGCATATCCAACACAATGATTCCCAAAGTAGGTAAAAAAAAAAAAAACACTGGCTTTTGTTTTCTGGATGAGCCATAGAAAAATCTTCAAACTCAAATCCAGGGGTACAATCTCTGGGAAATGGAGTTCAAGGTCTCTTGTCAAAGTCCTCTCTTGCCAATTCAAAAAATCAGAGAATCCTTTTAGGTCCCATTCCATGATTCCAAAGAAATTGACATTTAATACTGTAAAAAATGTTTTAATGGCGGCTTCTTTTCAAATTGGAAACTGTGAACCCTGCACTGTAAACTGAAATTCGAAGGACACAGTCACCAATTGCCACCTCAAGGAACCCCACTGCATCACTTCCCAACTTCTTGCCTCTCATTAGAGAATAAAAAAAATTCTCCTAAATCCATTTATTACATTGATATCTACCCCTCTAAACATCTAGTACAAGACTGCCTTTCTTGAACACCAAAATTTCATCATGCTCTTCCACAAACTCCTTCCTTCACCCCCACCCCAAACAAACCCAAATGCACTCTTGTTGGCAAGAGAGAAATTTTGACTAAAATTCACTAATGGAATTTAAAAGTATTCTCAAGAAAATGTAGACAAGACACCACAGAGAAGTCACTGTTAAGGAAAGCAGAGCTTGCTGTATGAACGTCACATAGATGGAGAATGCACACAGGCATGCACACTTAAATAGAAAACATTTCTTTATCAATAATTTCACTCAAGCAATTATTCACAAGGCATACTTAAAAGACAAGACAGGACAAAAGATTTAGGGAGAGATAATATACCAACGTCATACATATCACAGCGAGGCCATGTTGAAGCTCAAAACGTTTCCCCCCAGTAAAAAAGCTTGTTCTTTCTCTCCCTCTCTTCCCTGGTCTCTCTCTCTCTCCCTCTCTCCCTCTCTCTCTCTTTCTCCTCTCTCTCTCTTTCTCCTCTCCTCTCTCTCCCGACACCCCCCCCCCCCCCGGCGATGGCTCTCGGGATGAAATCAAAGCGAGAGTTCGCGACAGCTCAGGTGGCTGTACTCCATTCAGCGCGTTCCCAGGAAAAACATGAGTATGACATTGACAAGCAGGAGGACTACAATCACGGCAAAAACGACTACAGTTTGCACATCCAGGGTCATGGTGCAATGCAGAACACTGTAGTGTTCCAGGTGGGGGGCTGGCAGATTGGGAGATGTCAGTCTCTGTTCTGTCAGACTGTCCATACAGCCACCATGCTAGAAAGGAGAAGAGGAAGTCGGGTGGTTAAGGAAGGGTTGGGTTTGGCGCCCGAGTTCGTCGGGGAGGGGAGGGAAGGGGGATGGGGACAGGGGCACTTGCTTCCACCCCCTCCCCCCTCAGGATTGAGCTGATCTTTTCTTGCCTAGCTGCGAAATCTTAGCTTGTGCTGAAGACGGCAGTCCAGCATTCTCTCTCGGGCGCCACGGAAAAAGCAAAATCCTGGTTTTCAAAGGGAAAGGCGGGAGGAACCTATCAGAGGTTCTCCAGCGCCGGCTGAGTCTGTCTGTCCGGGCGTACGTCCGCCTGTCTGGCTACCGGTCAGTCTCAGTCTCCTCTATTCTCTCTAGTTCCCTCGCTTTCCTACGCTGCTCTCTTCGCTGGGTTCCAGGCTGCCAGGCACGCTTTCCAGCCCTTCCTCGCTGGTCTTCTCCCTCTCCTCTCCCCACCCCCACCACATCCCGTAGGCTGCCTTTTTATTCTGGGAGAGACTGTGGGCGCCTGCGTGAGGCGGGGCCACAGTCACTGACAGACTCACTGGTCAATAGCAGCTTCTGGAGAGACCCGTTCACTGCCGGGGGTGGGACTTGAGCTGGCGTGCTAGCCCCAGCAGCCAATCCAAGGGCCCAACGCTCCAGGAACTGGCTTGCTGTATTCAGAACAGAAGAGCGGGAGACGCCAGTAGCTAGGTTTTGGCGTGGGGGAAGGGAGCTTGTGGGGGTGGGTTGAAGAGGATGTAGGCTGATTTCTGGAAGAAGAAGACTTTGAGAAAGGGAGGGGGCCCACCAAAGGGGATGTAAAGGAGCTGGCTTGGCAGAAGGGAGAAAGGAGAAAGGAGGGACAGAGGAAACAATGGGAGAGAGAGAGAAAGAGAGAGAGAAAGAGAAAGATGGGAAGGAGGAAGAACTAGGAGCTATGATAAAGAAAGGGGAGGGATGGGAAAACAGGATAGGTAGGTAAAGCAAAGGCCTGTACTTTGGGTAACCACTTTGGAGCCTGGGCCAAGAAGAAAGCAAAAGTGCCTTTGGCCACTGTCCAAAATGTATACATGCAATTCACAGTTAGCTGTAAAAAATTTCACGAACTGGTGCTGTGGACAGAAGCACAGGAACACAATACAAAATATTCAAAATTCAATTTTTTTTTTTAAAGTTCAATTCTATTTGGCGTTCTCTGATATGGCTGCCCATTCCTAATTAGCTTCTTCACAGTATGACAGTTAACTTGCATTCTTTCAGTATGGTGGGTACTAAGAAGGGAAGCCCGCTAGAGTTAAGTATTCAACATGGGTAAACATCTTTTTAAAATTTTAAAAATATTTTAGTACATGTTAGCAATTCATGCAGTTTATAATCATCTTGGGGAGAGGTTACATGTGCATACCACAGCTTGTTTTTTTAAATCCCCTTCCCTTTCCCTCCCTCTCCCTCTCTTCTCCTCCAATTCCCCTATCCCATTTTTCATTCTTGTTGATATTTTTTATCTTAGCCCTTGTTATGGCATATAATGTTTACATTAATTAAGGTTATTAGGGTCCTGTACATGGAATATCTTTATTCTACTTACTTCTCCTTCCCCTCTTTACCCCTCGTGCTTTTTCCTTGGGACCACCTTCCTATTGCAAGAAATCAATCCCCTTGTACTCTTTTTTTTGGTACCGGGGATTGAACTCGGGTCCTTGAGCTTGCACAGCAGGTGGCCAAACCACTGAGCTAAATCCCTGGCCCCTCCCTGTACCCTTCTTTCCAGCCTTCATTATTCTCTTTGTACTTTGCCTCACTCAAATGAGAGATACTGTACAGTATTTAAGCTTGTGTGTCCGGTTTATTTCACTCAACATATTTTCCAGGTGCATCCATTTTTCTGCAAATATCTCAAATCTGTCATTCTTTATAGCAGAGTAGTATTCCATTATATATAATACCACATTTTCTTTATCTGATTATCTGTTGATGGGTATACAGACTATTTCCAGGATTTATGATTTATGCTGCTATAAACATTGGTATGCATGTATCCCTATAGTATGATGTCTTAAGCTCTTTGGGGAAGATACCTAGCCAGGGAATCTCTGGGTCATAGGGAATTTCTAATTTCAGTTCTTTGAGAAATCTCCATAGTAACTCCCATAATGATTGTACTAGTTTGCATTCCCACCAGCAATAAAGGCCACAACCACAACAGCATTTGTTATTGTTTGATTTCTTCAAGATTCCCATTCTTTCTGGAGTAGGACAGAGTCTTAGTGTTGTTTTAATTTGCATTTCTCTAATGACCAGAGATGTTGAGCATTTTTTCATGTATATTTGTTGACCATTTGCACTTTTTTCCTCTGTGAAGTGTCTGTTCATTTCTCTTGCCCATTTCTTGACCAGATCTTTAATTTTAGGTGGTTTATTTTTTTTTCTTTTTTTAAGTTCTTTGTATATTCTAGATATTAGTCCTCTGTCTGAGGAGTAGCTGGCAAAAATATTTTCATTCTGAAGTTTGTCTCTTCACTCTACTAGTGGATTCTTTTTATACAGCAGCTTTTTTGTTTGTTATAATCCCATTTCTTCATTATTGCTGTTATTTCCTATGAAATTGAGGTTCTGCTTAGAAAATCCTTTCCTATACCTATGTCTTCAAGTGTTTGGCCTATTTTATCTTCCAGTACATTTAATGTTTCCATTTTAACGTTTAGATCTTTGATCTGTTTTGATTCTAATTTAGTATATGATGAGAGATAAGGGTCCAGTTTCAATTGTCTGCACACAGATAACCAGTTTTCCCAGCACCGTTTGTTGAATAGGCTGTCTTTCCTCCAACATATGCTTTTGGCCATTTTGTCAAAGGTCAAATAGCTGAATGTGTCAGGGGACGTTTCTGTATCCTCAGTTCTATTCCACTGAATCATGTATCTGTTTTTGTTCCAGTACCATGCCATTTTTATCACTATTGCATTGTAGTGTATCTTGAAGTCAGGTATTGCTATGCCTCCTGCTTTGCTCTTTTTGTCCAAAATTTATTTTGTTATTTTGGGTCTCTTCTTGTTCCATATGAATTTTAAGATTGTTTTTTCAAGATCTGTAAAACATGCTATTGGTATTTTCATTGTGACTGCACTGAATATGTATAACAGTTTTGAGAGTATAGTTATTTTGACAATATTGTTTCTGCCTATCCAGTAGCAGGGGACATCATTCCATCTTCTGATACCCTCTTCCATCTCTTTTTTCAGAATACTATAGTGTTCTTTGTAGAGGTCTTCCACTTCCTTGGTTAGGTTAATTCCTAGGTGTGTCATTTTTCTTGAAGCTACTGTGAGTAGTATTGTTTTCATAATTTCCTTCTCATTCCATTCATTCATTGTTGGTGTACACAATGCTAATGATTTTTGTCTGTTGTTTTTGTATCCTACTACATTGCTGAAATTGATTATTCTAAGAGTTATTTTGGTGGAGTTCTTTGGGTCTTCAGAGTATCATGCCCTCTGCAAATAATGATAATTTGAGTTCTTCTTTTCCTACATGTATCTTTTATTTCTTTCTCTTGACTAATTGCTATGACTAATGTTTTACGTACTGTGTTGAATAGAAGAGGTGATAGTAGACTTCCCTGTCTTGTTCCTACTTTTAAGAGGAATGCTTTTAGTTTTTCTCCATTTAGTATGATGCTGGCTATTGTTTTATCATATATAGCTTTTATCAAATGCAGGTATGGTCTTTCTATACCTGTTTTCTTCAAGATTTTTATAATGAAGGTGTGTTGGATTCAGCATGGATAAACTTCTGAACAACTTGTAATCTTTGTCTTGCTTAAAGTTTGTGACCCAGTGTCTAGAGCTTCCAGGGTCAGTGGGAGCTGAATAAGAGATCAGAAGATTTCAGATTTACTTCCATCCCTGTACTTTTTAACTTTGGGGAAACTCTTTACTCCTCTCTGGCCCTCTATCTCCCTGCAGTCACATGAAGACTTAGAATTAACATGAGAATTCAGTGAAACTTCAGAACCCTCACCTCAGAAAAGTACATACAATTTCTGCTGCTTCTTAGACCCTATAGAGAAGCTCTCTTAGGGCTTTTCAGCCTCTTACCATTCTCTAACTCTATGAATGAACAGATAGATAATGGTGGAAAGTGGCAAGAAACTGGATAAATGAGGCATAGAATAAATTAAGTTCTGGAACTGCTAGGATACCATGGACTATAAGAGGAATGAAATTGGTTTTTTATTATCTAGGAACACTTGAGGTTCAGATAAAAGACTTGTCCATCATAAATAGATTATTGGAAAATGTGAACAAAATGATCTCTGGCCCTATAAGATATAATACATTCCAACTAATTCCCCACTTCACAAATTTGGCTCATAATATAACCAGTACTAAAATAAAGAACTTTAAAACAGATTTTTTTCCTTTTAGAGATAAGAAACTTTTCCAAACTTCCTCCAGCTGCACCTTTAACCAACACTTCTCCACTCCTCAGCACAAAAGGGAAGGAATATGAAGATATTTGCTCCAGGAGGCCAGGGCCCAGTTTCCTTTCCAGAAGAAAGAGGAGAATGAGCTGAAGTTCCCTGGAAGCTATAAAGCAAGTATGGAGATCTGCATTATCTCTCTTTGTTTCCTTTTCCCCTGTTCTTTATTATAAAAGACCTTTACACACCTGTACCTGGCGAGATGTTGAATTGAGGCAAATAGGGCCCTCTCTCATTGGAGCTATCTTTAAATAAATTCCTGTTCTTTTTTACTAAAATAAATATCCTCCTTTGATTTGGTCAGTGTGAACAGATGAGCATATGGACCTGAGTAGCTGTTAACAATAGCATCACTTGTGAATCATTCTTGCCAAAACAACAGAAAACTTTGAATCAGGTCAAGCTTCTACATCCAACTCTCAATTTATAGAACACACAGAGGAGAAATAGTTAAACTGTAATGCAGGGATTCATGTTATAAAAATTCCCACTATAAAACCAATAATCTAGTCCTTTAAAAATGCATAGGAAGAAAATAAAGATTAATTGATGAGTGGAATTTGAACATACACACACATATTTGTGGCATTTATGAAACAGCTGAAAATTTGAGCACAAACCAGATATTTGGTGATATTAAGGAATTAGTATTAACTGTTTAGATGTGATAATAATGTTGTGACTAAGTTTAACAACAGGGAGGAATGAATTTGGTTTCTTAAATATGACATGAATACACCAACAACCAAAGGAAAAAATAAATTACACTTCATCAAAATTAAAACTTTTGTATTTTAAAGGACACCATCATGAGTGTAAAATGTCAACCCAAAGAATGGAAGAAAATATTTATAAGTAATGTACATGATACGAGAATTGTATTTAAATATATAAGGAACTCTGAAAGCTCATAATAACTATAATCCAATTTTAAAATCATCAAAGGTTCTGAACAGACCTTCATCCAAAGAAATGTTTGATAAAGCACATGAAAAGATATTCAACATAACTAGCCATCAGAAAAACTTTAATCAAATACTGGAAAGGCAAATGTAGGATATTCACTACAGTGTTTTTTGTAATAAGATACCACTTTATGCCCATTAGAATGGCTAAAATCAGAAAACCAGATAATAACAAGTGTAATGGAGGCTGTGGAGATATTAAAATCCTCAAAATACAGCTGGTAAGAATGTAATATGGTGGAGCCCCTTTGGAAAATAATGTGGCAATTCCTTAACAAGTTAAACATGGTTACTGCTTGACCCAACAATTGCATACTTAGTGTGTACCTAAGAGAAATACAAATATGTTCACACAAAAACCTATATATGTATATTCATACCAGCATGGAAAAAATGTGGTATATCCATACAGTGAAATAATTTTGAGCCACAAAAAGGAATGAAGTACTGACACGTGCTACAACATGGAACTTTGAAAATATGCTAAGTGAAAGAGGAAGATAGTTAAGGCTTTTGTATGATTTCCACTTAAATGTAATGTCCATATAGCAGGATACTTTTCTGTGAAGCATTTATTTCAGTTAGTAAATAGTGATATAAAATGTACTCTTTATAGTTGGTAAAACAGTTTGAAGGCACTCTTCTAGGTTATTTTAAAGATACTAGCTATCACGACAGTACCATAATGTAAGCAACTAGAATCTTTCTCCTTCCCTTTGAAAGTTCAATCTTATCCTGTCACTACTTCCTATCTTTTGACCCCAACCTACTGCAACTTGGCTTTACTCGCATCATCCCATAGAAACCAGAAACTCTCATGAATATAAACAAATGACCAACTTGTTGCTAAATCTTATGACCAAATTTCTATCTTTATCTTTCCTGACTTCTATGCCATCTAACTCCATTGATGCCTTTGTCTTTCCTGCAATGTTGGGGATACCATCCACATGACCAGTCTTCACTTCTTGCCTCGGTTCTTCTTCATCCTGTTAATGTCATAATTTCTCAGGATTCTTCTACTTTCAGGCCCCTTCCACCTCTTTTGTTTTTATTCTTTTGTTTGTTTGTTTGTTTGTTTTACCAGGGATCAACCTCGAGACGAGGCAGGTGGTGGAACCACTGAGCTAAATTCCCTGCCCCTTTTGTTTTTATTCTACACTTGCCTGAATGGAGTCATCTACACCAAGCTTGAAACTACCACCTACATTATGCACTGATGCACCTCCTTTCAACAAAGTTACTGGACACTAGTGAAGAAGAAAATAAATATAAGCTCTTGCTTGAAAGTGTGCAGAGAGCTTATGTCTCTGCTAATGACGCCTCTCTTGAACTGTGGAGATGAATTTCCAACTGCTTTCTGAATATCTCTTCCTGAAGAATCTCACAAACATCTCAAACCAAATAAATCTACAATTGAAATAATTTCCCTCTCACACCCCTAACAGTTTTCTTCTTCCCCTGAGTTCTTTCTTTCCCAGGAATGGCAGTCACACACTGAACTAGCCAAAAGATATGCATAAGCCCTGCCTCTTCTTTACCTCACCAAAGCAAACCATGTGCTGTTGATTCTCTTCTCCCTTAATCTCTTTTTCATTTATCCTTCTCTCTCTCCCTGTTGCCAGTACCTTTAAGCAGTTCCGCATCATCTCTGATCTATTAACATTCATTACATGGATTTTTTGTGCTACTCCCCATCCCCAATTAAACCCCTATTCTCCTGTCCTGTCCAAATTATCTTTTTCAAAGGCAGTTCTCTCATCAATCCTGTGGTGGATAGTATGGATTGCTAGTTAAAGATCTGTGCCACTCATTTTCTACCTGCATTCCTATATTGCTTAAAAGCCAAAAAGCTAAAACAAGTACAATCATTTGGTATCTCTGAGACTCCTTAGCAGACAGTGTTGTAGATATGATTAAGTTCTGCAATCACCTGTACATGCCTAGTATCTGGAAGAGGTGGTCAGGCAAAAAGCCGTATCTCTGCTGCTTCTCTTAACCAGCATAATGGTGGAGGTGCTAGGGTTTTCTATGGTTGTACCACTATATATCTTAGTGTCTGGTCAATAACTCAGAGTAATTTGAGAGTCAGAGAATGGAATTTTTTTTTTGCCCTGAAGATTTGGCAGATATGATGATACTCCAACCAATAGTTAGGGTAGTAGCAGCTTCTTGATTCCTAGATCACAAATAAGGTAGAGTGCTCCCTCACTTTTCTGTAGCAGAGATAACACTTAGTTTGATGTTGTTCTGGGTGTCATTCCTGAGAATAAAGCTTGCTCCTCCAGCCTTTCCACCAATTTTGTAAACACTTTATTTTCTGGATTAAAATGCAGTTTGTTTTTGTTTTTTGTGGGCGTTTTTTGATACCAGGGATCAAACTCAGGACCTTGCACTTGTGAGGTAGGCAGCAGCACCACTGAGCTAAATCCCTGGCCCTAAAATGCTTTTTGCTGCAAAGCACTAGAGTGCTTTATTCTCTGCAACTGAAACCTGATTTACATAATTCCTCTGTTTGAATGCCTTTGTCTTGGTTATTTTCTCATTGAAGAGACAAGATACCTGATACCCACAAGTTAAAGGAGGAAAGGTTTATTAGCACTCACAATTTATAAAGGTTTCAATCCATAGTCATTTGGCTCCAAGGAGAAACAGCATAGCAGCGAAGGATTACGGAGAAGAAACAGTTCACAGTGTGGCAGGCAGAAGGCACAAGCAGAAGCAGCAGCAGCGGTGAGCCTGCCTTCCCTCTCTCCATTATATTTTATCCAGACTGTAAACCTATTGATTGGTGCCAACCACACTCAGGATGGGGCTTCTATTATCTACACAATCCCAATATCATACCTTTAATCTCAGTATCACAGTCTTAACCCACATTCACATGCCCTAATTGAGCTACCTTCAAAACTCCCCATCTAAGACAAAAAGACGGTTTATGGGGGAATCTGGATACAAGCCATAACATTCTACCCTGGCCCCCAAAAGACTCATGTGCATCCCTTTATGCAAAAGGCATTTAGTCCTTCTCCAAGAGCTGGCAAAGTCTTAGCAGTTTCAACACTGCTGAAAAGTCTAAGTCCAAAGTCTCCTCTGAGATTTACCTTAGCTGCAAGCTGCTTGTACAAATTGAAAAGAAAGTTAAGCGCTTCCAAAATACGATGGCCCAAGATAAACACTCTCATACCAAATGGGAGGACAGAAAAGAATAAGACAAAAGCCAAGTCCAAAATCCAGCAGGGCAAACATTAAGTCCTATAGTTCCATGTTCAGCATCCAAGCAGTCTGTGGCAAGATGTAAATTCCAAAGGGCTTGGGTGGTTCCACCCCTGAAGCACTGCAGGTGGTTGCAAGCCTCATGGCTTCTCCTTGAGCTAGCTTTGCACATTCTTTGCAGCTTTCCTCAGACAATCCATGTTCCTGGCTTCTCCAACTTCTGGAGTCTCCACTGCACCTTTGGCTTCACATTTACAGCTTCACAAATTGCCCTCCTAGGGTCACACTACCTGGCCATCTAGGCCTTCTTTTGAAATCTGAGTAGGGGCCAGGGATTTAGCTCAGTGGCACCACACCTGCCTCAGAAGCGCAAGATCCTGAGTTCCATCCCTGGTACAAAAAACGAAATCTGACTGGAAGCCTTCCTGACCCCACAACTCTGGCATTTTGCATGCACCTAAAACCAGCACTACTTGGATGTTGCCAAAGTCTGCCTCCAGCTGGATCAGTAGCCAGGCTTCCTTCTCTCTTGTTTGTAGGAGTAGGGTGCCTGGATTGCTGAGCATTATGAACCCAATCTCGAGGAACAAATTTTCTAGGCTGCCACCATTCTGCAACGGTGCTCTGGAGCTCAATTCTCAAAGCAAAGTCTTTCACCTTTGCAACCTTGAGGGTGCAAAGGCTGGTGTCCTGCTGGTTCTTGTGATGTCTTCAGGCCATCTTTTCCATTGCCCTGTTCCTTCCTTTTTTTTTTTTTTTTAAATGATTCGGTTTTTTTTTTGGTATCGGGGATTGAACTTGGGTCCTTGCGCTTGCGCAGCAGGTGGTGAAACCACTGAGCTAAATCCCTCCCCACCCCACCCCCACCCCTACCCCTGGTCCTGCCCTGTTCCTTCTAAGCAACCAAATTTTCCTCTGCTCTATCTCTGCACTCTGCAGCTTTACTGGAGTTACTTTTCTAGCCAAAGTTAAAGCTTTTGAAATCACTCTTCTGGGGTCTTTGCTCTTCATTCTCAACATAGGTCTGGCTAAAAGCCCCCAACTGTAGTCATGCCATTTCCTCAACATTAGACTGCCTTGCAATTTCTTCCACCAGATTAATTAGTCTACTACCCTTCATCTCAGGAAAATTCTTTGGACAAGAGCAAAATGTGGACAAATTTTCTGCCAAAACATAATACACATGGTCTGGAGTGCAACAGCCAATGCAATTCTTGTTCCTAACTGAAACCTCCCGAGCCTGGTCTTCACTCCATGCATTTCTATCAGCACTCTGCTCTTCTGAGCTCTGAGCAGATTATCCCATCAAATTAAGCTTACAGCATCCCAGGGATGCTTCCAAACTGTTCCAAATTCTTCCTGCAAGCCAGTTTCAAAGTCCCTTGAACTACATGGTCAGGTATGGTCACAACAACTACCTCCCTTCTCTGGTACTAAAATCTGTCTTGGTTACTTTTCTCATTGCTGAAACCCTATACCCAGCTCCCACAAGTTAAAGGAGGAAAGGTTTATTTTGGCCGGCAGTTTACAGAGGTTTCAGTTCATAGTGGTTTGGCTCCAAGGCAGGGCTGCATGGTAGAGGGGCATAGCATGGCAGGCAGGTGACAAGCAGCAGCAGCAGTGAACCTGACTTACCTCTCTCCATTTATATTCCATACATGCTGTAAGCCTATTGACTGATGACACTCATACGCAGGGTGGGGCTTTCATTATCCATACCCTTAATCCCAGTATCACACTTTTAATCCCAATATCACACTTTTAATCCACATTTACATACCCTAGTCCAGCCACCTTCAAAACTCCCCACCTATGACCACATGAGGTTTTGGTGGGATATCTAGACACAAGCCATAACAGCCTTGAATTATTCCCCACTACCCTTAAGGCTAATTGTATGACATACAATGTACTGCCCCTATGGTGTCCTTTGGCCTCTCTAACCTCACTTGTTGCCAGTGTCCTCCCCTTCTCTATTCTTTAGCTATCCAGAACCTACAGAATGTTGGTAAACTTCTGCTCTCCCTCTCCAGGCCCTTTCTTCAAAGCTCAGCTCAGGTGCCACCTCCTCCGGAAAGCTTTCTCTGATGTTCCACTATAAAAAGTATTCTGGATTATAATCCTCTCACATAGGTTGCTCTATTGTATTTGACTATGATGGAATACTTATTTGACTCTATTGTGATTTTTTTTTTTTTTTGGTACCGGGGATCGAACTCAGGACCTTTCACTTGTGAGGCAGGTGGTGGAACCACTGAGGTAAATCCCCCGCCCTCTATTGTAATTCTTTCTTCATTGTATCTTTCACTAGACTGTGGAGCTAGGAAGACAGAAACCATATCTGTCTTGCTGACTTTCTCCCCTGTGGCAAGCACATTTAACCGGAGGTTCAAAACAGCTGTTGAATGCATGAATATTTCTTTTACCTACTTGTCTTCACTCAAAGAATCATATCTTCCAACCAGAGAAAGCAATACCTTATGGGACCAAAAAGAAAATCTAAACCCCCATGTACCAGTTTCTCAGAGAAAATAAGCAGTCTGTCCAAGATTACAGAGCTGAATGTTGGCAAGACCTTTGTATCTTAAGTCTCAAAAGTACTTTTGAGAAATTTTATACTATGAACATGGCATTTGATCCCAGCCCTCTCTGCGCATAGTTAGCTTTCTGAATTGGACACCATCCAACTATTCTTGAAATCCCCCCAAAATTACTAATTGCCCACATTTTGAACAGCAATACCACCACTCCAGATCCAGCTCTTCTGCTACAAGAATCAAAGAGTCAGAGGATCTCTTCTAGCACAATCCCAATTCCATTCCTCAATTCCTTCTGCAATGTCTTGATTATCTCATCTCAACTCCAATACCTTCAATAACGGAGAGATTCTTCCTCCCAAGAAAGCCCCTTAATCTTTGAAACAATCTCATTTGGCCAAAAAAATTCTATCTTTTTGAGACAGATGTTACAGATGTTATCACTACTTCTACCACAGCTGCAGATGTGAAATTTATCACTCCATAAGAGGGCCTGGAATACAAATATTCCAAAATTCACACATTTCTCAAGACCTAAAGGAAGCCCAGCAGATAATGATAATAATGGCAAACACTTATAAAGTAGTTACTCAGTTCTAGGGACTGTTCTAAATCCTTTAAATTTATTAACTCTGTTAATCTCCACAATAACCATATTCAGTATACACTATCATTTTCTTTGTTTTACAACTGAGAAATCCAAGGCAGAGTAAAGTGAAGTAACTTGCCCAAAGTCAAATGGCTATAAGTACTGGAATCCAGATGTGAGCCCAGTTTGGCTCTAGAGCCTATGCTCTTATGCCTTTAAACACTATGTTACATGAATGCCAGTAGATGACACATCTCCTCTTTCAATAGTATTTGATAAGATATGTCCTGAGTCATAGGAATAAACTGTTTCAGTGTCCTGACCTGGTCTGCAATGTTCAAACTCCAAGATCTATGATCTCTAGAGCTGAAACATTTGCCTTCTGTCAGAGAAAAAGCAATTTCTGACTTTCCTATGCTTTTCATGTTTCAAACAACTCCCAAAGTCCCACTTTTGTCAGGAAGCACTCCCAAAGAAAGTTCTACTTTGTATCCTAATACCTCCTGGATTGCTACTCACTTCTTTACCATTCAGTCCTCAACCTCAGCCACCCCATTAGTTCCTGATGCCTGTCACAGGCACTCTGCAGATACTGAATCCAATTTGTTCATTGTTTTGTCTAATTATGTGATTAAATGCTCTTTCATGTTAAAGCATGTCAGCTCTATTTAAGAGAATTAGATCCATGAGGACAAGGACTACTGTTTGATTATTCAGCACAGAGACCTCTACTCTTCCAAAATCCGGTCAATTCAAAAAGCACTTATTTTGACAGCTAACAGGTACAGAGAGACCCTCAAGAACCTTACAGTTTAATGAAGGAGACAATAAATGATGCACATAAAGTCATACAACAATCAGATAATAAAACTGTTCGTGATTACAGAATAAATCACAGAATTTTATGTTCAAAGGGGAAAACAAGATTATCTTCTCCCAATGTCCATACATGATATTTTAATTACTTTTCTAATTGCTGGGACAAAATATCAGACACACAGAAGTTAAAGGGGGAAAGGTTTATTTCAGCTCACAGTTTGTAGAGGTTTCAGGTATTTTTTTCCCAGCAACGTGAGAAGTAACTAAGACAGATTGTGGTACCAGAGTGGCATTGTTGCTGTGATGTTACCTGGCCATGTGGTTCAGAAACCCAGTTGTGGGAAGAGTTTGCAAAGATTTGGACTGGCTGAAGAAGCATCTCTGGAATGCTGTAAGCTGAAATTGATGGGAGATTCTGGTCAGATTTCAGAAGACAATAATGTTGACTGCAGTGCAAGTGGAAAACGCCAAGCTTAAGAAATTTCAACTGGGAAGAAGGATCTAATTTGCAGTTGGAATCCAGATCACATGTTATGCTCTGGCTTAGAATTTGTCTGCATTTTGATCATGTCCAGAGACTTTGCCTGAGATAAAGAGCAGCATACTAATTAATCTTGTGGAACAAATTTCAAGACAGTCTAATGTTGAGGCAGTGGCATGGCTACTATTGAGGGCTTTTAGCCAGCTGTACCTTCAGAATGAAGAACAAAAGGCCAAGCAGGATGATTTTAAATGTTTTAAATTTGTCCAGAAAAACAAAACTCCAGTAAAGTTGCAGACTACAAAGATGGAGCAGAGGATAATTTGGTTGCTGAAAAGGCATAAGACAATAGAAAAAATAACCTGAGGACATCACAAGAGCAACCAAGTCTCCACACTGTGCAGCCTCAAACTGCAAAGTTGAAAGACTTTGCTTTTGAGAGAGTCCCAGAGTACCAGGTTCCAGAATGGCTGCAGCCTAGGGAATAGGTTCCTTTGGATTGGGTTCATAGTTCTCAACAATCCAGGCACTCTACTCCTATTGCCAAGAGAGAAGGAAGCCTGATGCCTGCTTCACCTGGTGGCAGACTTTGGTGACATCCATGTGGTGCTGGTTTTAGGTACATGCAAAATATAAGAGTTGTGGGGTCAGGAAGGCTTCCACCCAGATTTCAGAAGGCCTGGGAGGCCACACAGTGTGCCTCTGAGAGGGCAGTGAATGAAGCTGTGAGTGTGAAGCTGAAGGTGCAGTGAAAACTCCAGGAAGTTGGGGAAGTCAAAAACATGTATTATCTGAGCAAAGTTGCAAGGAGTGAACAAAGGTAGCCCAGGAGAGAAGCCATGTGCAACCACAAAACATGCCATAGGGGTGGAGCCAATAACACCTTTGGAGTTTACTTCTTGCCACAGATTACACCAGATGCTGGATATGGAACTATGGGATTTAATGTTTGCCTTTCTGGATTTTGCATTTCCTTTGGTCCCTGTTATAGCTAGTGTGCAGATGTCCCTGCAAGGCCTCATGCGGTCACAGGTCAGACTTACCAGAGATGGTTGGGTCTAGTGCGTGTGATGTTGGAGTAAAGTGTGTGATGCTGGGATCAAGGGTATGTGATTGCTAAATTAGTCCACTAAATGGTTTGGCATAGTTCTGGGAAGGCCAACCCTGGGTGTGAGTGTGTATCCTGAGTAAAATATAATGGACAGAAAGAGGGCTGTAGTCATTGCTTGTTGTTTCATTTATTGGACTGCTTGCTGCTTTCTGCTTGCTGCTTTTGCTGCCTTCTGCCTGCCATAAACTGTTTCTCCTCTAGGATGCCTCTCTGCCAGGCCACTCTGCCTTGTAGCCCACTGACTGTGCACTGAAACCTCTACAAACTGTGATTCAAAATAAGGCTTTCCTTCTTTAACTTTAGTTGTCGAGTATTTTGGCTCAGCAATGAAAAAGTAACCAGGATAGATTTTGGTAACAAGAATGGAGTCCTTAATGTGACTATACTTGAACATGTGGTTCATGAGCACTTGGAATAAGCTTGTGGGAAATATTTGCAAAGGTTTGGAGATGTCAGCTGAAGAAGCAGCCCTGGAATTTAAGTTGTACTTGATGGGACTTTCTGGTCAGAGATCAGAAGGCCAGAATGCTGAAAGAAATGCTGCTGGTAAAGGACAGGCTCAGGAGGTTTCAGGTAAGAAGGACTACATTGGCTGTTAGATTCCAGATGATGTGTTATGCATTAGCAGAAAGTTTGTCTGCATTTTCGTCATGTCCAAATACTCTGCCTGGGACTGAGATTAAAGGCAGTGGTCTAATTAGTCTTGTCAAAGAAATTTCAAGACAGTCTAACATTGAGACAATGACTTGGCTACTGTTGCAGGAGTTTAGCCAGATATATGTTTTTTTTTTATTTTTTGTTAAATTCTTTTATTGGTACATTTTAGGTATACAGCACAATTACATTTCTCACTGGGAATTGTAACTTTACATAATGCATCTTGGTTCTTATTTTTACCCCATTCCTAGCCCTCCTTTCATCCCCTCCACCCTTCCCTATTTACAAAGATTTTATTTCCATTTTTTCCATTTCTCATCATTTTTTCCTTTCCCTTCTTTCCTTTCCCCTGCCCCTCC